>JAJIBD010001712.1:0-32212 GCA_021461705.1 Cryptotis parvus
TTAAAATCAGAGAGAACATACAAATATTTATACCTCAAATGAGCAAATGTAAGAGCTTACATACCAATTTATCAAACATCAATGCTTAAAATACTTATAGATGTCATTCACTGTTCACTGTATCACTGTCTTCCCGCTCATCATCGATGCTCGAGCGGCACCAGTAATATCTCCATATGACCTGTCTCTATGCAAGTAGAGCCTAAGGCACCTGCTTGCTCCAGGAAACATAAAGAGCCTCTCAAACCATTCCATCAGGTCATGGGAATGAGGTCTAATTGTTACCGGTATTTGGCATAACAAATACAGACACGGGTAGCTTGCCAGCTCTGCCGTGCGGGTAGCATACTTTGTAGTCATCTCAAAAATCCAGCATTTATTGATGAACCAGCGTGCCTACAAGCTGGCCTGAAGCCGGGCTGTGATAGGCTGGTCTGCTGGGTGGAGTTCTGACGAGGGGGAAACCAGATGTGAAAAATGGAGGTCCTCATGGAGGGGGTCATTGGGCTTAGCTAGCAGGCTCTACTGGAGTAACGGGCCAGAGCTAGAACCTGCCACCCTCCCGGCGCTAGTGAGCGGCTAAGCACAGGGAGAGCCAGTAGCAGCCTGCCCCATGTCTGTCCATAGATGTCTATTATAACAGCTATACCATAACTATTCTTTCAGCTTGTAATATTTCTAAGAAGCTCACCAGTCTAGAAGAGAATTAAATGAAATATTCAGATTTTTCCGATAAATAATTTAGCCATGAGAACAACTCTGAAATTGAAAACAATTGAAACGTGCATGGAAAAGTAAAATATTTTAATATGAAGGTGAAGCAAGCAAACTATATCTGCACAAATTCTTCTACAAGAAACATTGAAAGGAGCTATTCTATTGAAAATCAAAAGAAAAAAAGAATCACAGAATTTACCAAGGGATAAATAATAAAAGTGTATCAGAACATAACTAAGTGATAAGAAAAAGAAGCATAAAAGAGAAATGAAATCAATAAACTCAATATAGTCATATGAAATGATACCAATAGAGAAAAAGATCTTTTAATAAAGTGATTTTAGTAAAAAGCTTCAACAATTTATTGGTTGTAGGAATAGTTTCTCAAAGTAATAAAGGCAATGTAAAACCAAGTCAAAGCCAGCATCACTCTGATAGTCGAAAAAAGAAGAAAAAAAGAAGAAGAAGGAAGGAGAGAAGGAAAAGAAAAGCAAACAAGGAAAAGCTTTTCCTAACTGATATCTAGTACAAGGCAAGGATGTCCATTGTCTTCAACTTCATTCAATATCATATTTGGAGATCTAGCAATATTTGAGATAAAAAAAATCAAAGGATTCAAATTGAAAGTAAGTAAACTGTCAACAATTGCAAACGGTCTAACAATCTTAACAGTCTAAATAGAAGATCCTAATCTGTTAGCCAAAAGGAAACTAGAAACATTAAAGCCAATACAGAAAAGTAGCCAGCTGCAATATTAACACAAGAAATATAGTTGTATTCACATATCACTGTCTTCCCATCATCATCGATTGCTCGAGCAGGCACCAGTAACATCTCCATATGTCCTGTCTCATGCAAGTAGAGCCTAAAGGCACTTGCTTGCTCCAGAAACATAAAGAGCCTCTAATCATTCCATCAGGCCATGGGAATGAGGTCTATAATTGTTACTGGTATTTGCATATCAAATATGACACGGGTAGCTTGCCAGTGCTGGGCCGGTGGGTAGCATCTACTTTGCAGTCCTCTCAAAACCAGCATTTATTGATGAACCGGGCTGATAGGCTTGTCTGCTAAGTGGAGTTCGGATGAGGGGAAAGTCCGATGTGGAAAATGGAGGCCCTCATGGTGGGGTCGTCTGGCTTGTTGTGAGGCTCTGCTGGGTGGCGGGCCAGGGCTAGAACCTGCCACCCTCCCGACACCTCATGAGCGACTGGGCACAGGAGAGCCAGTAGCAGCTCTGCCCCACATCTGTGAGTCTTTGCATTCACATATAAAAATAATAAACTTAAAGAGAAAAATATTAAAAAATTCACTTCATTCAAAATAGTGTCAAAAACATCAAGCAATTAGAGATTAACTTAACAAAAGCTGTGAGATCTATACCTTGAGAAAGTTAAGTCATTTTAGGAATGAGATAAAAGATAATTACAGGAAATGAAAAAATATTCTGTATTTATGGATTAAAATCATAAATATGGTCAAAAATAAGTATTCTACTGGAGTTATATAGATTCAATGCATTTTCCATACAAATTCAGGTATCATTCTATAGAAGTTATAAAAGGAACAAAGTTGGTACATAATTATAAAAACCATGAATAGGCACACATGCTGCATGGACACACATGCTGCCTGAGCCTACATGGCCAAGCACATGTGGTGCCCGAGCACGTGTGTTGCCCGCATCTCCCTCTTGAGATGTGTACTCTCTCTTACTCACTCTCCGTCTTTGGAGTAGCCCGAGTTCTCCCTTGAGCGTGTTACTCTCTCAAAATTTCTCTCCCTTCCCTTTCCTAAAACCTCCTAAATAAAATCTGTAAAACTTCAATAAAAATAAATAAAAACCATGAATAGCCAAAGCTATAACTAAAAATAAGAAATTTGGAGACATTTCATTACCTTACTTGAAACTACACTGGACATTTATAATGATCAAAAGAGCATGATACTGAATTAAGGATAGACTCTCTGAAAATAGATTAAATTAAATAATCAAAGACAAATCCCACATCTATGGTCAATTAAGTTTTGACAAAGGAACTGGGTACAGGAAGTTTAGTAAAGACAATTTCTTCAACAAAAATTGCCAGGCATACCGGAAAATCATATGCAAAAATATGAAGCAGAGTCATGATATCACACCTTGCACACAAGTCAATTGAAAATACATCAAAGACCTTGAGATTAGATCAAAAACCACAGAGAACTTTAATGAAAATTTCAGCATAGTAAAATTTCAGATTTGGTCCTAAAATATGCTTGTAATGATAAAAGCAAATAAAAAAGTAGAACCAAATAAAGTTAATGATTTTCTGCATGGATTAAAACATGGGCTAAAACTGAAGGACAGTCAAATGAAACTGAAGAGTCTATCTGTTGTAAAAACACCCCAGAGAAGGTTCTATATTCAATATATAGAATATATATAGAATATATAGAAATATATATATAGAAATATATATAGAATATATAGAAAAGGTTCTATATTCAATATGTAGAAACTCAGAAAGATCAACAACAAAAACACCTGAGCCTAATCAAAAATAAGGAAATAAAGAGATATTTATCTGATGAAGACAGATAAATGGTTAAAAGGTATATGAGGGGCTGGAGCGATAGCACAATGGGTAGGGCTTTTCCTTGCACACAGCCGACCTATGTTCAGTCCCTGGCATCCCATATAGTCCCTCAAGCACCCCCCAGGAGTAACTCCTGAACATCAGTGGGTGTAACCCAAAAACAAAAAAAAAAAGTGCTCATCATGATATGCTCTCAGGACAATCATTCCCACACAATTTGTTTCTCTAAATAGTTTTATTATGTAATTAACCATAAGAAACTTTCATGAAAATGTTTAGAGGGTAGAAATATTGGAATCTAGATTTGTTGTTTAATAAATCTGACTTAGTAATATATAATCAAATTACTTTAATGAGCAAAAGTTATGACTTTTTTTCTAAGAGAAATTTGTAATTTTAATATGTACCATACTTTTCTTAAGATTTATGTACCTGGGGCCAGAGAAAAAACACAATGGCTATGGCACCACCTTGCACAAATCTGACCTAGGTTTGATCCACAGCACCACATATGGTCCCTAAGCACATCCAGAGGTGATCCCTGAGAATAGAGACAGGAGTAAGCCCTGAGCACTTCTGAGTCCTCCCTCTCTGAAAAAAATGCATGTACCTAATTCAGCAAACATTAATCTGGTGTAAGAGATAATCCTGTAAAAAATGTTACCACCTATTCTGAATGTAATTATTTTCATTAAAGAATTGCTTATCCTCTAATTTTATTATTATCATTATCTGTGATAGGGAAATTAAACTACTGGTGGCAGGAAACTATTTTTCCTCACTGATTTCCATATTATAAGAGCAACATTCTAATATTCTGCAGGGAGGAGCTGTACACGCAGTGAGATATACACTGATCTACTTTGTCATTGGTCTCTCAGAAATTAGAGCAGTATTTTGTAATACATGTACAATTTTGAATAATAACAATTAAAAAAAATGGTCCTTTGTTCCATTATTTCCTGGTCCATGATAGCACTGTTTAAAAATGATTAGTTTTGTGATTACTTAATTTTACTCAATAATTAAAAATTCTTGAAAACAACATTTATTATACTATGAATTTTATTGCCAACATACATTGAATTAATTTATTTACACATATATATTTCTTATGGAATTGAATATAACTTAGTAATGATAAAGAAAACTATGCTAATATCACATCTTATATGCTATTATGATTTATGACTATTATTAGATTTTAATTTATCATTTTCAGAAAAAGTATTCTTTCTACATTCATTTCATGCTTGAAAAAAATTTGCAAGCACTAGATTTTATTCTGTGATTTATGCCTGTTTACCTTTTGCAGAAAAAATATTGAAGCAGATTTCCAAGCTCATAGTTCAAGGTGATTATATCAGTTTCTTTGGGCTGATATATCAAAATATCACAGACTGTGTTGCTTAAAAAGATCAAAATGTATTATTTTGCAGTTCTGCAGCTAGAAATATGAAATGATTATTTTGGTAGGGCTCTGGTACTTTTTGTAGTCTGTAGGGGGAATATTTCATTGTGTTTTCCTAGAATCTGTGAGCTGGTGATACGTGTTCTTTCAGGTGTTACTATTATTGCAACTGCATAATTGCAGTTTTTCCCTTCAGGTCTCCTGACATTTTCTCTGTGTTTCTGTGTTTACACATGGTTGTCTTACAAGGTTAAAAGTTGATTGAATTAAGATCCCTTCCTCTCACCTCCAAATCCTGAAGAGCAACCCTTTATTAACTAATTATATCTGCAATGACTTTTGCCAAATGATGTCACATTTTGAAGTACTGGGGTCAGGACCTCAATAATATCATTTGAGGGGACATTATTCATAAAAAGGTCCCATTATATTTAGAGCTGTGGAGGAGGACTTTAACTTTCTTACTGGGCTAAGTCACTGAGCACATTTTCAAATATTCACTCAGTCTATTCCATGCCATCCTTCTTTCCTTTGGAATCTTTGTTCAAGATATTTTCTCAACACTATAAACTGCTTTAAATTTTCAATTGTATAAAAAGAAAAAGTGTCTTATACTCCCTCATGAATGCTAACATAGCCTTAACATTTGCTTTATGAAGCTTTGATCAATAGTACTTATATAGACATCAGTATAATGTCAACTTAATTGATATCCTTCTCATTAAATAGTTTGGGACATATCTAAATACTCAGGCTAATTAATTTTCCATTATATCTCCAGTGCCTAGCACTGTGTCTGAAAAGACACTATATTACACTAATTTTTTGAGAAATTGAGCTAATATGCTTATCTCTGTGTGAAGCACAAAGAAATAGCAGCATAATTTAGAGTAGAAAATTTTGTAACTGCCTAAGAAATTATGGTATATGCCTAATATTTAATGAATAATGATGGAAGAAATAAAAAGTTATAAAATAAGACACTTAAAAAGGAATTTAGGAGTCTTTATAATGTGATAAATTATTGTAAGAAAATTAATTATGGCAATGTACTTAAAATAAATATCTATGACATTATAAACAGAGATAAAAAATTTGTATATGGAGTTCTTATGTTTATTATACTATGAATATGGTCTCTGGAGGCATATGATCTGTGTGAAATTCCAGTTCATTTTCCACTACATTTACTCTCTGATGGACCCTGGTCACATTACAGAATTTTTTTTATCTACAAAATGGAGACAGTGATAAAAGTCCTTTTCATGCAATAAGATTTAATTTATATCCATGAAGTATTATGCAGTAAATATAAGTTTGGGGGTGTTTGGGCTATACTTATCAATACTCCTCTCTCTCTGCACTGAGGAATTACTCTTGGTGGTGCTTAGGGGTCACAGGGGATGGTGGAACTGGACCCTGGGTCAGCCACATGCAAAGCAAGCGTCTCACTGTCTCTCCAGTTACAAACCTGAACTCAATTTTGTAAGTCAATATTTGTTTCTAAGAAGACACAGGAAAAACATTCAGATGTAAACTTTTTTCATTTTGAATTCATTTGGCAGATGCAATCTCAGAAAATGCTTCAGAAATGACTAATGAGAGCGAAAAAGCAGAACAGTCTTGATATTGAAATACACAGGAAACTCCCTAAATTATCCAGTGACCTGAAGCAGAAATCTACCACATGTTTAATATGCCCTGCACAAAGAACAAAGAAACTAATGTCCATGTATTTTTCAGTTATAGAGAGGGAATGAGAAGTATATATTAGATAAGAGCCTCTCAATTTTATTTATTTATTTATTTATTTATTTATTTATTTATTTATTTATTTTTGTTCTTTGGGTCACGCCTAGCGATGCTCAGGGGTTACTCCTGGCTCTGCACTCAGGAATTACTCCTGTGTGGTGCTAGGGGGACCATATGGGATGCTAGGGATCAAACCCGGTCGGCACAGGCCGGCCGCGCACAAGGCAAAAGGCCTACCTGCTGGGCTATCCCTCCAGCCCCAGAGCCTCTCAATTTTAATATGAATGTGAGTTACTTGAGGAACAAAAGATATTAAAATATTAAGTATAAAATTATGTTACACTAAGCTTAGATAGGGTGTTCTAAGAGCCCACTTTCAGAACAACCTCCAGGTGACTCTATGGTTTTCTTGAAATGTTACCAAAACTTCAAGACTAAATTGCATATTCAGAAAGGGTGAGGTTATCTTTAATACTTTACTTGCAATCCATAAAAATCTTCTGTGGGATTGAACTTTTGATAAAGCAGGGAAAAAATAAGGGCATTGAACTAAAATCTTTAGCTATATCAATTCCTGCAGCATCTTATTAAGACTGGTTTGTAAATTATGATCTTCATAGTCAGGATTGCTGGTGAATAGCATAGTGATAGTTATCTCGACATAATTATACAAGTGTCATTTCTTTAACTATTCCAAGAGGAAAAATGTCATGTACTCTATATATGGTAATTTCATATAATATCATTGTGATTTTAATATCCCCAGGTCATTAGAACTATAAAGAAAGATTTGCTTGATTTTGAGTACATTAACAATATAATCACTGTCACTGTCTTCCCATTCATCATTGATTTCGTCGAGAGGACACCAGTAACATCTCCATATGTCCTGTTTCATGCTATTAGAGCCCAAGGGCATCTGCTTGCTCCAGGAACATAAAAGAGCCTCAAACCATTTATCAGGTAGTGTGGAATGAGGTCTTAATTGTTACTGGTATTTGGCATATCAAATACAACAAGGGTAATCTTGCCAGGCTCTGCCGTGAGGGTGGTATACTCTTGTAGTCACCTCTGATCCCTGGCATTTATTGTTGAACCACGTGGCCGCAAGCGGTCGTGTGAGCCTGGCTGGAATCAGCAATTCTGCTGGGTGGAGATCTGATGAGAGGGGAGATCGGAGGTGAAAAATGGCGGCCCTCATAGAGTGGGGGAGGTCGCCTGGCTTCTTGTGAGGCTTTGCTGGGGTGGCAGGCCAGGGATGAAGCCCGCCATCCCTCCCCTGCATCTAGTGTACGGCTGGGCACAGGGAGATCTGGTAGCAGCTCTGCCCCATGTCTGAGTCTCTGGATCAGCATACTTGGGCCGGACTTGAAAAAGACTGCTGCAGAGTGGGTCTCATTGGGCCGGGCTGGGATCAGCTCTTCTTCTGGGTGGAGTTCTAACAAGAGGGGAGTCCGTGGTGGAAAATGGCTGCCCTTATGGATTGGGGGTTCGTCTGGCTTCTTGTAGAGACTCTGCTGGGGTGGCGGGCCAGGAGCCCGCCATCCCTCCCCGAGCGCCTTGCAAGTCGCTGGTCACAGGGAGATTCAGTAGCAGCTCTATCCCATGTCTGTGACTATCTGGACAATATAATAGGAATAGTATTTTATTGTTCCTACATAAAACTCACTTGAGGACAAATAGGATTCAACATTTTTTTTTTTTTTTTTGCTTTTTGGGTCGCACCGGCAATGCCCAGGGGTTACTCCTGGCTCTGCACCCAGGAAGCACTCCTGGCGATGCTCAGGGGACCATATGGGATACCAGGGATCGAACCCGGCCGGCATGGACCGGCCGCGTCAAGGCAAACACCCTACCCGCTGGGCTATCGCTCCCGCCAAGGATTCAACATTTAATTTGATTCATTAACCTATTTTTCTTGAAACCATATTGAAATATACTAACAACATTGTATTATATGAGCAATGCACAGACTCATTTCAAAAGTCATTCAAAGGTAGAGTGGATCAGGCTGCATATATATATATATATATATATATATATATATATATATATATATATATATATACACTAGATTTATTGAGACATCAGAATTTAATTTCATGAATTTCAAATGTTCAATTATAGTTTAGGGTTTTTTATGGTTCTTCTAATTTTATTCTGTGGGTTTTGGAAGCTATAAAATTAGGGTAATATTGTCACTACATAAGTTTTTATGGAATTCTCAATGGCAAACACATGGAAAAAATAATCAATATATCTGAGAAATGAAGATACATTTGCCAAATAGATTTTTCCTAACTTGTGTACTTTCAAGGACAGCTAGAAATAAGTAAATCTGAGCATGACATTCTCATATAATTCTATCCTGACAAGTTCTAAGTGGGATACTGAAAAAATTTAACAGGGCACTAATTTGAAAGTTTATTGCTTATATAATTGCATATAATTGATGATGATTCAATCACAAGAGTGCTGAGAATTTATTTGTTATACACATCAATTCTTATATTCATATTGATCCGAAACAACATAAAAATCATCTACTAGTGTGGAAGTATATAGTCAGTATACTTCACTGCCTTTGCGTGCCACTGACACGGGTTTGACCCGCAGTGACTAAAATAATACTAGGAGTAACTCTTGCATGAAGGACCAGGAATAAGTCCTGAGGACTGCTGGGTGTAACCCACAAAGTCACTAAATAGTTACGCAAAATGTACAATAGAGAACTTGTCTTGCATGCAGGCAAGCTCATTTACAACCCCAGTATCCCTATAGCCTCTGAGAATTGTTTAGAGCTTGTGTTCAGAGTTAGGATTCAGCTCTGAACATCAATGAATGTGGCACCAAACCCCCCAAAAGGCAATAATTAACAATTATTATAGTAGACAAACCATAACATGCTTTCATATGCATACAACCATATAATTGTTTGTGTATACATACATAGATTTAAGTACAACACAAAAATATTTGAAAATATAAGCAACATAGCATTTACCTTGCTTTTTTGAACCTAATGTTTGAAACACTTTTTATCTTGGTACTGAATTTCAAAACATCAGTACAATCACAGGAAATGAAGAATATCACTGGGACGCATACCAAGAAGTTTGTAAAAGGTGCAGAAGATTGGATCTTAAGCTATAAAGTAAGAGAAATCTAAATCATGATAAGGCATTTGCAGTAAATAGTTATAAATATAAATTATAATGTATAAATAAAATTGTATAGAAACCATTATCTTTTTTAATTCCATTTATTTTATTTTTTATTATTTTATTATACCACTGTGAGATATACAAGTACAAAGTTGTTCATGCTTGGGTTTCGGTCATACAGTGTTCCAGCACCCATCCCTCCACAGTGCCCATTTCCCACCACCAATGTCCCCAATTCACTCGCCCTCCCTAGCCTGCATCTATGGCAGGTTCTTATTTCTTTTCTCCCTTTCTCTCTCTCTTCTCTCTCTCTCTCTCTTACTCCCTTCTTTTGCACTGTGGATTAAATACAGACACTTAGAGGTTATCATGTGTATCTTTTTGTCTGTATTTAATGCTCAGTTCTAAGCTGGTACTATCACTTTCAACAATTTTTAGCACAATGTTCCCTTCCCCGTGGTACCCAACCTGTGACTCCCAAAAAGTTTGTGGTAATTTCCACCTTTGACAAGACTTCCTGATCCATGTTTCGCCTGACCATGGATATTGGTATCATAATATGTATATATATATTTTTTTGTTTATTTATGTGATGCAAATAAATGCAGTCATTCTATATCTGTCTTTTCTTCTGGCTAATTTCACTCAACATGATACTCTCCATGTCCATCCATTTATAGGGAAATTTCATAACTTCATTTTTCCTAACAGCTGCATATTATTCCATTGTGTAGATGTACCAGAGTTTCTTTATCCAGTCATCAGTTCCTGGGCACACTGGTTGTTTCCAGATTCCGCTATTGTGAATAGTAATGCTATGAAACTAAAAGTGCAAAAAGTGTTTCCACTGTGTGTTTTTGGCTTCCCAGGCTATATTCCCAGGAGTACTATGGCTGGGTCAAATGGGAGCTCAATTTCTAGTCTTTGGAGGAATATGCATATTGTTTTCCAAAAGGCTGTACTACTCAACATTCCCACAAACAATGGAGTCCCCTTTTCCCTGCATCCATGCCAGAACTTGTTGTGCTTACCCTTTTTGGATATGTGCCTGTGTTGTGAGATAATATCTCATTGTTGCTTTGATATGCATCTCTCTAATGAATAATGATGATGATTATTGTTTCATATGACTTTTTTGCCATTCAAATTTCTTCTTTGTCGAAGTTTCTGTTCATTTCTTCTCCCCATTTTTGATGGGGTTGGCTGTTTTGTTCTTGTAAAGTGCTACCCATGTCTGATATATCCTGGATATGAACTCCTTATCAGATGGATATTGGATGAATATTCTTTCCCATTCTGTGGACTGTCTTTGTATCTTGGTCATTGTTTCTTTTTGAGGTCCAGAAGCTTTTTAGTTTCATGTAGTCCCATATGTTCATCTTTTCTTCCAGTTGCTTTGTTAGTGGTGTTTCATCTTTGAAGATGCCTTTAGCTTCAATGTTGTGGAGGGTTTTATATATTTTTCTCAATGCACTTTATGGATTCAGGTCTGATTTTTGAGATCTTTAATTCAATTTGATCTGATTTTTGTGCATGGTGTTAGACAGAGGTACAAATTCATTTTTTTAACTTGTTGCTGCCCAATTATCCCAGCAGGAACTGTTGAAAAGGCTTTCCCTTGCTCCATTTCCAAACTCTTTGCACCTTTATCAAAGTTTAAATGATCATGTGTTTGAGGATGTGTGTCAGGATACATAACTCTATTCCATAGTCCACAGGTCTGTTTTTATTCCATTAACACGCTGTTGTAATTACTACCGCTTTGTAGTATAGTTTGGAGTTGGGAAAGGTGATGTCACACAACTTCTTTTTCTTTAGCTTTAGCTATCAGTGGGGTTTATTATTCCATATGAAGTTCAGAAGTGTATGGTCAATTTCTTTGAAAAATGTCATGGGTATCCTTATAGCGACTGCATTGAATCTTTACAAAGCTCTAGGAATATTACCACTTTGACAATGTTGATTCTCCCCATCCAAGAACTGGGAGTGTGTTTCTATTTCCTCATGTCCTCTTTTATTTTGTGTAGCAGTGTCTTGTAGTTTTCTTTGTACAGGTCCTTTACATACTTGGTTAAGCTTATTCCTAGGAATTTGATTTTCTTTGGCAGAATTGTGAATGGATTTGGTTTCTTAATATCCCTTTCTTCTTTTCGTTAATTGTATATTGGAAAGCCACCAACTTTTGGGTGTTGATATTTTACCCTGCCACACTACTATAAACTATTGTTTCTAGGAGTTTTGTGGCGAGAGTTTAGGGTTGTCTAGGTATAATATCATGTTACTTTTCACTTTTCACTTGTCCTCCTATTAAAAATCGATTTGCTAGAGCAGGGTCCAGTAAATTCTCCATTCATTGGAACAAGCTCCTTTTGTTATTGTTTTTGGCATATTAAATACACCAAGGGTGCCATGCTCTTCTGTGGCTCTGGGTTTATCCCAGGGTCTCTGTCTTTTCTATGTCAGACCATTAACCATCCAGAGACCACAGGGCAGATCCCCCATGTGTAGACAACCCTATCTCCTGTCTTTCACCTGTCGATGCACCTGGGCACTGCAGCCACACCTGCAACATCTGCTAATAATGATAGCTTGACTTCTTCATTGACTATCTGGACATACATAATGTTCTTTTCTTCTCTGATTGCTATGGCAATACTTCCAGTACTATAGTGAGTAAAACAGGTGAGAGTGGGCAACCTTGTTTTCCCCTTATCTTAAGGGGAAAGCTTTCAATTTTTCCCCATTGAGAATGATACTCCGCTTGGTAGATGGCTACCATCTACTTGGTAAATGGCTTTGACTATATTGAGGAAGGTTCCTTCAATTCACATTTTCTGGAGGGTTTTAATCATGAACAGGTGTTGGAACTTGTCAAATTCTTTCTCTGTGTCTATCAATAGGATCATATGGTTTTTTTTTCTCTTATTGATATGATGTATTATGTTGATTGACTTGCGAATGTTGAACCAGCAATGCTCAGGGGTTATTCCTGGCTCTGCACTCAGGAATTACTCTTGGTGGTACTTGGTGGATCATTATGGACACCGGGATAGAACCCATCCTTGCATTCCTGGGATGAATCCTACTTGGTCATGATATATATTGTTTTTGATGAATCTTTGGATTCTGTATGCTAGTATTTAATTGAAGATCTTAGCATCTTTGTTCATCAGGGAGATTGGTCAGTAGTTTTCATTTTTGTCTTGTTTCTGCCTGTTTTGGGTATCGGGTGATATGTGTCTTGTAGAAGCTGTTGGGGATTGTTTCAGTTCCTTCTATTTCCTGGAAGATCTTGAAAAGGACTGGCAGTAGGTTCTTCTTTATTTTATTTATTTATTTATTTATTTATTTATTTTGCTTTTGGGTCACACCTGGCAATGCTCAGGGGTTTCCTCCAGGCTCTGCACTCAGGAATTACTCCTGGCAGTGCTCGGGGGACCATATGGGATGCCGGGGATTGAACCCGGGCGGCATGGGCCGGCCGCATGCAAGGCAAACGCCCTACCCGCTGGTCTATTGCTCTGGCCCCAAGGTCCTTCTTAAAGGTTTGGTAGAATTCACTAGTGAATCCATCTGGACCTGGACTTTTGTGCTCTGGCAGACTTAATTACTGTTTCAATTTCTTCAATGGTGATAGACTTATCCAGGTATTGCAGGTCTTCTTTTTCAGCCTTGGGAGGTTCAGGAATTTATCCATTTCTTCTAGGTTCTCATGTTTCATGGCATACAGACTCTCCAAATAATCTCTGATGATCTTTTAAATTTCTGTGGTTTCTGTTGTGATGTTCCCATTTTTATTTCTGATTATGTGTGTTTGGGTTCTCTCTTACATTCCATGCCAGTGGATTGTCAATCTTTTTATTTTTTCAAAGAACCAGCTCTTGGTTTCATTAATCTTTTGGATTTGTTTTTTGGGTTTCTAGCTCATTGATTTCCTAAATTTTATTATTTCCTTCTTTCTGCTTGGGTTGGAATTCTTTTTTGGTCTTTTTCTAATATTTTGAGCTATGAAGTCAGGTTATTTATGTGGGCCCTTTCTTCTTTCCTGATGAATGCTTGCAGAGCTATGAACGTTCCTCTTAACACTGCTTTCGCTGTGCCTCACAAGTTCTTATAGCTGGTGTCTTCATTTTCATTTGTTTCCAGGAATCTTTGGATTTTCTGTTTGATTTCTTCTATGACTCATTGTAAACCATTATCTTAAAATTTAACAGTGGACAGTCAGGGAAAGTATCAGCGGATCAATATGTTTATTTATCATTTGTAAACTGGAGAAAAGTGTGCTATCTCTATCTTGGAGATTCACTTTCTCTTCAACCTGAGAGATAGTCTTGGCTCCTACAGCTTGTAAGAAGGGTCCATTCTCTCTTGAACACCTATGTCTTGCTCCTTCTTTTCTTCTTATTTCTCTAAATATTTAATAAACTAATGTCAAAAAATTATTACTTCATAGTCTTATTCAGATTTTTCTGAGATAATAAATACATAACTTACATTTACATAGCATAAACTTTATATCAAAATATTGGATCATTTATTTTTCTTTGCTTACCCCATGTATACTAAAAATTTGTTTCATTTTTATATATTATTAAGGAAAACAAATAATGTATTCTATACAGCTTACAAACTAGTGAACAAAATATTTAAAGTGTTGAATATAACTTTTATCTGAAAATAAGAATCTAGCCAATCTTGTGCAAAATAATATATTTTATATAAAGATTCAGAAGAAATCTGGTAATTTTCTAGAGATACAGTAACTCAGAAGTATAGAAGCTTATCTGTATATGCACACTTTGAGCCACCAAAATTAGCAAAGTACACAAGTTAAATTACAAAGAATGCTCCCCTTTTCTATTCACCTCTGATATACAAAGCATCAAATTTTATGTTTTGATTTCAATATTTTTTCATGTGAAGGCCTGGAAATTGTACATTGGTTAGAGAGAACACTGACTTTCACAAAACCACAATAAGAATTCCATGATAGCACATGTAATCTCAAGCATAATTGGGTTTTACACTGGAAGCCTGAAAATACCTGGTAGACCTGGGTTCTGGGAGAACCACAGGACCAGAGTGGCACTGTATCCTGGGACCCTGATGTTGAAATCCTGGCTCTACTAGATAAAACATCACAGTGAGTAACCTCCAGATTCTAAACAATACTTTGGACCCTCACCAAGGAAAAAAGTAAATATAATCTTTGGAGACCATATGAATTAGTCTCTCTTTTTCAAATTTTATCTCCTTTTCGCATAGCTGCAAGAGCAAAGTGACATTCTAAAATTTCATTACATTCATGTCATCTTTCGATTGAAAATTTTCTATTTGTCTACCACATTAGAGTAAAAATACAGTGGCATCTTTACCAACTCTCTTAGACCTTATATTCCCCAAGTTAGCTTGTTCTTTCAAGCCTCAAACATTCTGTCTGCTCATTTTGATGCTTCATAAGCAGCAAAGCTTTAATATTGTCACATATGATATGTGAGATTTTAATATTTTATATAGTTTATATTTTATTATATTTTTACTGTTACAATCTCAGGTTCTCAACAGTACTTGACTCTAAGTACATACTTACTGAATGGTTTAATCAATCAATTTAAACTATCATTGTATTTTGAACAACTAAGCTAATTGAGTTGACTAAACACATGCAATCTATATAATGCAAAGCTGATATGAAAAATAGATAGAGGTTGATAATATGTTCCTTTCATTCCTTTCTTTGAATAACTTACAATCTAATGGGAGATACATTAAAACAGTATAATTAAGTTAACAAATGCTATAAAATAAAATGTATAATAGGAATAAGAGGAGGTTGGATTTTTTTTAGGAGAAGGCATCTAATTTTGTGTGTAGTAGGTGTAAGGAGTACTCAACAGTGCTTGAGGGGCCAATCAGGGTTTGTGAGGCCTATTCATTCCTTCCCTCTCTGTGCTGTGGAGGGACCTCTGACAGTGATCAGGGCATAAATCGTGATGATGGGGTTCAAACTAGGGTCAGCCATATGCAATGCAAGCTCCTTAATACATGTACTGTCTTATCTCTTTGTAGCTCAAGGAATACATCTAAACTAGATCTTGAAGTAGGAATAAAACTTGCTAATTATTGCCAACAGTATTGTTACATACGTAATTTTATAATTTAAAAGATGGATGAGATTTATCACCGCCATTAATGTCTAAACTATATTGATGAAAGTCAAAACAAAAATCTCTTAAGTATTTAAAATATTTCCTTTTTAAAAGTCCATGAGCTCATTACTTACACAATTGCAATTTGAATATTCAACATTTTTCCTTTTTGTATTCACAAAGGTAAATTCTATAATTTCTGCTTAAAGATTAAATATTATAGATATTATATAAGTCTATCTTGTTTCTTTTTGGTTGGTGGTTTTTTGAGGCACACCAGGAATTCTCAGGGATTATTCCTGCCTGGCACTGCAGTAAGGAAATAATACTGCAGGAGACTGGAGAGTGGACAAATATATTGTCAGGACGGAATATGTGATAGCTGTGTACAAGGCAAGCACCTTACCTGCTGCACTGTCTCTATGGTCCCCCTATCTTTTTTTGTTGCTTGTTTATTTTTCTTTTAGTTCTTCCTTAAACACCTCTAAGAAAAAATAGTTAGACACTTGACACCTCAGAATCAACACTATTTAAAAATTCAAACTAGAATACTTACCTTGCAGGGAGATACCATGATCACGAAGGTGAGGGTCAGGCTTCCCAGGGTGAGGCTTATCCATTGCACTCCGGATGTGCTGACCCCTGCGATTTCCCCAAATGTGGGAAACTTGACTGCATGATTTGTGGTAGTGGAGGACTGTGTCCGCACCTCTCCCCTGGCAAAATAAGTAAATAAATAAATGCATACATACATAAACAAACAAATAAATAGATAAATAAATAAACAAAGAAATGAATGAATAGGTAAAAATGTAAATTAATAAATAGATAAATAAATAAACAGATAAACAAATAAACAAACAAATAAATAGATAGATAGATAGATAAGTAAATACGTAAGTAAATAAATACATAATATGAAACTAGAGACACTTCAATAATCTGCCTGCAGCACTTCATTTTAAAAATGAGGAAATTGAGTTATTTTTCAAAAAATGACAAAATTAGCCAGGAATAGTGCAGAAGTAAGGTTCAGGGTACAATTTATGAGTTAAAGTAGAGTGGCTATCTTCTGTTTATGAGACTGTGAGTTCAACGTTTGACACCAGTTCCATATAAGAGTCCAGGAACATTCCCATTTATTGTCCTGGGCATCACAACAGTGTGTGATCTCTGGCACACTAAACCCAAGTGTGTGAACACTACAGCTAATGTGTAAAGCACAGAAAATTCACTGTAAGTGTATGATCCCAGTTCCTGCAACAACAGAAATGGAAAGGGAGTGGAGAAGGAATAAGGTTCAGTGTATAGCTACTGCTATGAGGTCTATGAATACCAGAGCCACCCCATGAGCTCTATGAATACAAGAGCCACCCTAATATGCAAATCACTTGATCACTTGAATCCCGTTACTCATCGATTTGCTCGAGCGGGCGCCAGTAACATTTCCATTGGACCCTATCACGTGCCAATGTAGCCCAATGGCATCTGGTTGATTCAGGAATATGAAGAGCCTCAAACCGTTCCTTCAGGGTCTTAACAAGGAAGTCTGACCATCTTGTAGGTGGGCGGCCACGTGATCTTTTGACATCCCGTGGGATCCAGTCGGTAACGGCTCTAGTCCAACGGTTGTCTCCAAATCGCATTACATGTCCAGCCCATCTGATTTTCGATGCCTTGGCAAACGAGACAGCGTCCCTGATACTGGAATAGCGACGGAGGTCAGAACTCCGGATTCCTTCTCTCACTTGAGTGAGACGTGATATTCCAAGCATAGCTCTTTCGATGCCTCTCTGGGAGACCCGAATAGCATTCTCATCCTGCTTTCGTAGGGCCCAGGTCTCTGAGGCGTATGTTAATGCAGGGAGAACGGTGGAGTCGAAGAGATGTGCCCGGAGCCGGAGGTTCTTTGTCCTTTTAGCTATTTCTTCGATGCCTTTGAAGGCATTCCATGCCGCTCTCTTCCTCCTGCGCAGCTCAGGTTTTAGGTCATTCATCATGTTGACTTCTCGACCTAGGTACACATAACTGCTGCATTCAGAGATGTTTGTTCCATTGAGAGAGAATGGGGGCCTCTGGAACTAGTTCATTTCTCATGAACATAGTTTTCTTCAGATTCAGCTGTAGACCTACCTTTCCACATTCTCGGTCAAAGTCAGCCAGCATTTGTGCCGCTTGGCTAATGTTTGGTGTTATTAGAATGATGTCATCAGCGAAGCGGAGGTGGTGTAGTTGCCGACCATCTATCTTCACTCCCATTCCTTCCCATTCTAATTGTCTCATGATGTACTCGAGGGTGGCACTGAAGAGTTTTGGTGAGATGGTATCACCCTGTCGAACCCCTCTTTTGACATCAATGATCACTTCTTTGTAGAATGGTGAGACCCTGGTGGTGAATCCATAATACAGCTCACGAAGGATCTTGATGTATTGGGTTTGAACACCCTGTTTGACTAGGGCTTCGATGACTGCTTCAGTTTCCACAGAATCAAAGGCTTTCTGTAAATCAATGAACGTGAGACAGAGCGGCATCTTGTACTCCTACAAACCTCAATGAGCTTGGTTACTGTGTGGATATGGTCGATTGTGCTGAATCCTTTCCGGAAACCTGCTTGCTCGCATGGTTGACCTTCATCTAGTGTTCTGCTAATCCTGTTCAGGATGACTCGTGTAAACAGCTTGTAGATGACAGACAACAGGCAGATGGGGCGATAGTTGCCGATGTCATGAATGTCTCCCTTCTTGAACAGTAGAACTGTCCTGCTGGTTTTCCATTGGGAGGGCACCTTGCATTCGGACAGGTAGCTTGAGAAGAGCCGAGCTAGTGTATTGATGAGCACCGATGGCAGATTCTTCAGATGTTCGGGTCTGACTTTGTCTGGGCCTGGTGCTGTTCCCTTCTTTACCGATGAGATGGCATGTCTTATTTCAGAAGGGAGAACGTTGGGAATGACGTATCCATCCTGTGGAATTTGGTATGTGGGCAGGTGGATGTGGCTATCAAAAAGATTTGAGTAGAAGTCCTGGATAATCTTCTCCATTGCCTTTCTGGAAGATGTGATAGATCCATCAGGGCGTCGGAGGGCCAACATCCATATACAAAGAAGATGAAATTGAGAAATTCTACATGGAATTGGAGGAGTTCTATAAAAAAGATCACACCTTCTACAAGATCATAGTCGGTGATTTTAATGCCAAGATAGGACCGAGAAGATCGGCTGAAGAACTCCACATCGGGACCCATGGCCTAGAATGGAACGAACAGGGTGAGAGACTATCTGAGTTCATCATGTCCACCAAGACTATTCATGGGAACTCACAGTTTCAGAAGGCTGAAGCAAAACGTTGGACATGGGAATCTCCTGGTGGACAGTTCCACAATGAAATCGACCACATCATCTTCAATCGACGGTTTTTGTCCTGACCGATGTTGCTGTCGTCCCCAAATTCCAGACAGGATCGGACCACCGTCTCCCCTTCGTGCAAAAATTCTACTTCCCGCAACGGGGAGAAAAGGCTGCAAAGTTTAAGAAGAGAACTCCCAGAACGACCACCAACTGGGAACTCTTTAGCACCATTGCGGCAACATGGGAAGATACCATCATTGATGACATCGATGAAGAATACAACCGACTGGTTCAGCACCTCCATGATTGTGCGAAGAATGCCGAGAGAGAAAAACACAAAAGGACGGCTTGTCTTCAGAAACTCTCGAGCTCATTCGCCAACGTGGCAAGGCGCGAGCCTCAGGAGACCAAATGCTAACGTCCAAGCTTGCTAAACAGTGCAGAGAAGCGATAAAAGCAGACCTCAAAGACAGAAGAGCAGAAATACTGGAAGATGCAGCAGAAGCCGGGAAAAGTATTCGCACTGCCCGCCTGTCCTTCGCCCAACTATAATATGCAAATACCACACATTAAAATTTGTCTTCATGGAATTTTAATTTTAATAGTCATTCTTTTCAATGCATATTAAATTGCTAAATTAGGATATTTTTAATATATGATGCTTATTTATTTCAAGTATGTATGTCATTATTCTAAATATGCAGTATTGATTTAAAACACATAAATCACTGTTTTATTTTTTCATGGAGTTTAAAAGTATACAATAAAAGGTTTTTATGTGTTTTGAGTTAGGAGTTTGTATTTGTGCACACATCACTATTTTTCACTATGAAAACAAAATGAATTATGAATATTCTAATAAAGTAATACATTAAATGTGCTATATAAGAACATTTTATAAAAAATTGTAATTATGTGTCATTATTATTTCAATAAGCTAAAACAAATTCTTGACAAATTATGGATGGTGGCTCCACTAAATGAACTCTTAAGCAAAGCAGTAAGTTTTAAAAATAAGCACCAGTGCTGTTCACTTTGTAAATGTACACTTCACAACTTAAGGTATATAATGTCTTTCTTAGCTTTATGAGGCTCCTACTCACATATTTCCTAAATAAAACCATTTAAATCGTGAAAAAAATTAAAAATAGCTCGCAGCAAACTTTATTTTAATATTTTATTATACCACAGTCACTTGATCAATTGATCACTTGAATCCGTTATTCATCGATTTTGCTCAAGCCGGGCGCCAGTAACATTTCCATTGGACCCTATCACGCGCCAATGTAGCCCAATGGCATCTGGTTGATTCAGGAATATGAAGAACCTCAAACCGTTCCTTCAGGGTCTTTACAAGGAAGTCTGACCATCTTGTAGGTGGGCGGCCATGTGATCTTTTGACATCCTGTAGGATCCAGTCGGTTCTCGGCGTCAAATACAGCATGATGCAACTGACGCCTCCTTGTCTCAGTCAGACCAATAATGTCGTACTTGATCTTTTGCTTGCAGCATCAGATCCTCAATATATGCTTCTGATGCCAGTGTACGTGCATTGAAAGTACAGTCATTTTAGTCCTTCTTCGTTTTGGCAGCCTAGGATGGCTATGAAATTTTGTCAGGCACTGCTTGTTTGCCTTTCTTACTGCTGCCGTATTAAGGGCTCTTTCGGGGGTCAGGAAAATAAACATTTCTGTTATTATTATACCACAGTAAGATACATTATACCACAGTAAGATACACAATTACAAAGATGTTCATGCTTGGGTTTAGAACATACAGTGTTCCAGCACTCAGTTCTTCACCAGCGCCCATTTTCCACCATCAATATCCCCAATTTCCTCCCCACCTCTCAGCCTGCCTCTATGCTGCCTCTATGGCAGCTCTTTTACCTCTCTCTTTCTTCTCTCTCTCTCTCTCTCTCTCTCTCTCTCTCTTCTTCCTCTTACACATTGTGGCTTGCAATACATACATTTAGAGGTTATCATGTGTTGGGGGAGTTACTGGGGTCCCCAACAGTATCAGGACAGAAATTCTCTTCTACCTCCAAGGCCACCAGGGAACTGATAAAAACTCAAGAGTCTGGTGCAGACTTTTAATGGTACAACAAGCTCTACCACCACAATCCAATAAAATGGAAGATCTCTAGCTCTGGTCAGAACTTAGACCATACACATTTTTTCATATTGGCCATTCAAATTCTTCTTTGTTTCTTCTCCCCATTTTTTGATGGGCTTGGCTGTTTTCTTCTTGTGAAGTTCTATCAGTGCCTGATATATCCTGAATATTAACCCCTTCTCAGATGGGTATTGGGTGATTATTCTTTCCCACTCTCTCTAGACTGTCTTTTTATCTTGTTCACTGTTTCTATCGAGATGCATAAGCTTTTTAGTTTCATGTAGTCTTGTACCTTTATCTTTGCTTCAACTGCTTTGTTAGTGATTCATCTTTGAAGAGGCCTTTTGGCTACAAAATTTTTTCACCACCTTAAGATGTGAAATATTTTTCCTAAATTCTATATATATTGAGATCCATGTGCATTACCACATCCAAACACATTTTCAAAGCAAATGATTTGTAACAGCTCAAACAAATAATGTATTTTTCAAATTTCAATTTAAGGAGAAAAATCATTGCTTGACTCTCTAGAATATACAGATATCTTTGTTTCTCTATGACATTATATAGAATGCTACCACTGTAGAATTACTTAACAATTTCAACATTTTTAACTCTGGTCATTGGCAGAATAAATATATTATTATTTGAATTGATGATGAGTTTTTGAATTTGATATGAATCAGCATTTTTTCTGGAACCCAAAATTAATAAACTGTATAGATATAAATTCTTAAAGATTAATGTTTCCAATCCACCATAAATTCAAAAATCCCAAGCTATACTGTTTCGTAGGTGTGGGGATTTTTTTTCATTGTACCTAGTATTGTTGTGCAGAGAAAGTATGTGACCTGAACATCTTTAGAGGGAAGCTAAAACCATTTTTCATTATGCTGTTACTGAGTAGACATAGAGTGCTAACCTTATAAAGAAATAACTCCATAGATACTATCTCATAGTGGTGAAAGTGTTCTTCAAAGGAATTATGTAACAGTAACACAGGAGTTACTTTTTTTAAAGTATAAAAGTTTTTATTATATAACAGAAAACAAAATAAAATAGAAGGATTCAGGACATAGTACAGCAGTTATATCGCATGGTTCTTCCTGGGTTAGACCCCCTGGTTTGACTTCTTAGAATTGCTGAAGGCAGCTTTGGGTGCTCTTGGTCACCAGTGGGAGTGGCATGGGAGGCTGGTAAGCACCATCAGCATAGGTTTGGTGGTCATGGTTTCTGGCACCATAAGACCAGAGCAGCAGCACTTCATTTGCAGGCTATAGCACTGAACTTCTGACCTGGTTGGCTTAATACTAGGAGTGCTTAGGATACTTCTTAAAATAAAATAATTTTTTTAAATAGTGCAATAATGTACGAATTTTAGAAAATATGCATGTGTTACATGTGTACATAGGCATACACAAATATATAGTGATATTCAAAGTGGAATATTGGAATATATTAGAAATATTTGATTAGGAAAGGCATATAAGTAATTACTAAATAAAAATAAAAAAATATATAGAAAGAGAAAGAGAGAGAAAGAAGAGAGGGAGAAGAAAAAAAACGTGGCTGCAATGAGGCAGGCTGGGGGGGGGAAGGGGAGGGAATTTGGGGACATTGTGGTGGGAATAAGGCACTGGAGGAGGGATGGATGCGGGAACAATATATTACTGAAAGTCAATCATGAACATCTTTGTAATTGTTTATCTCCAGCGGTATAATAAAAAATGAACAAATAAATGGATATTATTATACACAATTATAAGATTTATTTTAATTAATTATTACTTGTCTTTTTGGGAAAATAAAATAAAAAATTAATCTTAGATATGTAATGCAAGTCTAAGAATTCAATTCTTTATTGGAATGTTCAGTTTAATCTTCATCAAGTTAGAGCAAATTGATGACAGAATCAAGTGTTTTATTTTGCTTTTCTTTTTTACTGTTTTCCTACTAAGTGTATAACTGTAAATTACTTGATTTTTTTATTTAGCCTGATAATATGAGAATTTATACTGCTGAGAAAAAGGAGATAACTCTGACTGTCATTAAACAAGAGATTCTTCTTAAGATAAGGGAGTATCTGTGGAAGTAGTGAACATATGAAATGAAAAAATAAAAAGAATAGACCACACATTAGCAATTCTAAATCATTTCTTTTTTAACAGGATGTCACGATTTCATCTTATTTTACTTCACCTTACATATGTCCTAAGAAGTGCAAGCTATGAATTTACAATTAATAAACAAATAAATAATTCATTTATGGGTCTATTGATTAGAATCTTATATGATTAACATAGACATAAAATAAAATATGCAAATGAATATTTAATTTAGTGCATTTTTGTTTTATTTTCTATCATTGCTTGTTTGGGGGAGTGGTTACTGTTTTTCCCAAGTGCAGCTAGAATAGTTGGGTTGTCTTTAAAAAAAAAAGTAAAATAAAATGTTTTAGGCTTGACAAAGGCAAATTTCTATGGTGAGTAATAAATATTAAAAAAAACCACTATATCAAAACCATACAGACTATAGTGCTTTAGCTTTTTAGAACTATAAAAAAGCAAGTATAGGAAAACTAATTTTTTAAGAGATGAAATAAATCATAATGTGATTTCAGCTATAGCAGAGGCAGGTATTGCTTTAAAGTTCCTCTTTAACTTCTGATGATTTTTTAATATTCTTATTAAAATAGAATATTTTTAACAATTTTATTTAAATCTGCATCTAAGTTAAAGTGTAATTGTATCACTGTCACTGTCTTTCCCGTTCATCATCGATTTGCTCAAGCGGGCACCAGTAACATCCTCATATGTCCTGACTCATGCTAGTAGAGCCCAAGGGCATCTGCTTGCTCCAGGAACATAAAGAGCCTCAAACAGTGAGAGAAGGAATCCGGAGTTCCGACCTCCGTCGCTATTCCAGAATCAGGGACTCTGTCTCATTTGTCAAGGTGTCGAAAATCAGATGGGCTGGACATGTAATGCGATTTGGAGACAACCGCTGGACTAGAGCCCTTACCGACTAGATCCCACAGGATGTCAAAAGATCACTTGGCCGCCCACCTACAAGATGGTCAGACTTCCTCCCTCAAGACCCTGAAGGAACGGTTTGAGGCTCTTCATATTCCTGAATCAACTAGATGCCATTGGGCTACAATGGCAAGTGATGGGATCTAATGGAAATGTTACTGGCGCCCGCTCGAAGCAAATCGATGAATAACGGGATTCAAGTGATCAAGTGATCAAGTGCTCCGGGACCACATGGGATGCTGGGGATCTAACCAGGGTCTGCCGCTTGCAAGGCAAATGCCCTACCTGCTGGACATCGCCTCCAGCACCCTTATAGTTAGGGATGTGGCTAGAGATGTCATATTCAACAGCCGCTTCATTATCCTCAGCGCTCCTCAAGTCCTTGCTCCCATCTGAGTTGTCTATGCAGTGTTTCAATCTTGGCTCATCGTCTTTCAATCCTTGTTAACTTGCCTACTGCCCCTCCTTCCCCCTCTCTACACTCCCCCCTTTGTTTTTTGAGCATATCCATCTGTGGTCAGGGATCCTGTCTCTGCTCTCAGGGATCATTTCTGGCACTGCTTAGGGGACTATCCCTGCAGCAAGGATCAAACAAACTCTGGTCAGCTGCCTGCAAGGCAAGTGCCTTCCCCATTGTACTGTCCTTACTCCTGAGCCATAGTTCCTATTTCTTGGTTACTTTTCTCTAAGGTCAGGAGTGGAACCACCTTTAGTCACGAGGTATTTTTTCCCACTGCTCAGAGAGTTAAGTTTCTTTCCTGTCCCATCTGTATAGATACTGAAAACATTATTGCCATTTACTATTGCCATCTGAAGTTACTTCTCTGAAAAAAAGTCTTCCTGTGGAACTTCACTGTTCCTTCCAGGCACTGTGCTTACTTATTAAGCTTTTAGGGAAAAATGCTAGACTTACTACTTATGTATGTGAAGGTCAGTCAAAGTAACTTAAAGCGTCCTGCCTGGCTGTTGCATAAAACCTAGTAGAAAATGATCTCCTAGTGATTAAAAGTTCATAGCAAAAAATAAAGATTTTTTTTTAATTTGAGTAACTACACCTGCAGGGTTAGATAACTAATTTTATGGACAGATAGAGTCTACGTCTACTGAAGCATTAAGGAAGCTCCTGGAGTTTAGCTTACAGGAGGCTTATATTAATGTTCATCAAGGAATTGGTGTTATAGAGAGCAGTGATCATAATCTGTATGGTTGATAAATATCTTCTTTTGAGCAGACTACGTCAGTCATAAGGTTGCATAATGAACATGGAAGCTAAACTCGGGGATGTAATGTTGTCAGATTGACGTAGCCCACTGCATGGATCTTATAAAAGGGATGGCCTTACCAAGGGCATAGATATGGCTTGAACACTGTTGCTTAAGTCTCTTGCTGTTTTAGAAACAGGCATTGCCAATACTTGAAAGTAAAATCCATTAAAGCACGGATTTTTGCCTGGCTGTTTTGTTACTAGCTGTTTCCCTATTACTTACAAAAGGATGAGACACTTTCAGTCATCCTTTCAATGTTTCTCTATAGCTGCCGCATGGCAAAGCCTGGCAAGCTACCCGTGTTGTATTTGATATGCCAAATACCAGTAACAATTATAGACCTCATTACCATGACCTGATGGAATGGAATGGTAATTGTTTATAATAATATATATTTCATAACCTGTTTGCTCCATTTTTAAGTCCATTGTTCATTTATAAACTGGAAAATGGAGCACATTTCCAATGGCTTAAGGAAAAACACATATCTTGAAGCTATATAGTTATGGTAGAAAGGGTACTACTTGAACTTTTGAAAGGTAGTATATGTGTGTGCACTATATACACATATTATCTGTGTGCGTATACATCACACACAGACAATATATGTATATATATACAGATGTATATACATATATACAGGAGGCGGCTGCTCTTGTAAGCTCCCCACCCTCTCTCTCTCTCTTGACTCACTCTCTGGCCAGCTCACTCTCTCATTCATAGGATCAGATATTGATTCAACTATTATACTTCTCAGTGTGGCCTCCCATACCTAATTCACTTAACATCAAATGGAAGGCCTGGAGAGATAGTACAGGGGTTGGAAGCACTTACCTTTTTGTGCAGCTTTCCCTGGCTTGATGCTTTAACAACTTTATTTGGAAATAGTATTAAATAATTAAATGGATGCTTATTATATATATAGCTTAAGGTATAGGAACGAACCACACCGTGAAGGCTGTCATTTCAACATCCCGACCACGAATCCTCAGAGCGCCACCCAAGAAATAAGCCAATCTCAAGCCCTGCTCATCAGAGTCCCACCCTATGTGGCAAAAGCCTATTTCAAGCCCAGGTATGCTTGGAACCAGAGACACAGTACACAGGGTAGAGGTGCTACCGACTCTCCTTGTGCTCAGCTGATCACAAGGTGTCGGGAGGGAAGGTGAGTTCTAGCCCTGGCCCACCATCCCAATAGAGCCTCGTAGAAGCCAAAGGAAACTACAACGTGAAGGCTGCCATTTTCAATATCAGGACTCCACAACTCCTCAGACATTTACTCAAGAGATAAGCCGATATCTCCCCACTGTAAATGCACAAACCGAGAGCCTATTACAAAAGTTTACCACCCACACAGCAGAGCATGGCAAGCTATGTGTGTAGTATTTGATATGCCAAAACCAGTAACAAGTATAGACCTCATTCACATGACCTAAAGGAAAGGTTTGAGGTTCTTCATGCCCCTGGTGTGAGCAGATGCCCTTGGGATTTACTAGCATGTGAAAGGAAGTATGTAGATATTACTGGTGCCCACTTGGGCAAATCAATGAAAAATGGGAAGACAAGTGAGTGATAAGTGAGTATATATCACTTGTATCACTTGTCTTCCCATTGTTCATCGATTTGCTTGAGTGGGGCAAGAAATGCTTCCATTCATCCCTATCATGTGCTATGTAGCCCAAGCATCTCGAGCAGATCGAGCATTTGCTCGATCCAGGAACATGAAGAGCCTCAAACCATTTGTTCAGGTCATGGAAATGAGGTCTATTATTGCTACTTTTTGGCATATCAAATATGACATGGGTAGCTTGCCAGGCTCTGCCATGTGGATCGTGATACTCTTGGTAGTAGATAGGCTCTCAGTTCTTGCATTTCTGGTGAAACACATGGCTGCAAAGTGGCCATTGACAATAGGTAGAGCCAGTAGCAGCTCTGCCCCTTGTATCTGCTCATGGCTGGCAGCCTGGGAGCAGTTTGTAGAGCTGGGCCCACTGGGCCTCCAGGATGGGACAGAGGTGGGGGAAAGGGACCCCAGCTCTATCTCCACAGAAGCCCAGTGACTTTAGCCCAGTGACTTTAGTGTATACATATATATACATACTTATATTATATATACATATATACATGTATATTCTCATATACACATATGTATATATACATAGTAAACACGTCATTGTTGGGTTCTGGAGTGACATCAGGCTATCCATTATTTGTTAAAACAAATCGGAAAGTTTAAGATTTAGTAACATTGATTGGATTGTCAATAAATAAATGGAAATAAACTCATGCAGACATTTACTAACCATTATTCATCTGCATCTAATTTTCAATTTAATGTACTGTCTTTATAAGTGATCTTCACCAGAAAATCTCTTATTTTTATTTTATTTTAAAATCAACCACATCAACATTCAACAGATCATTAGCTGCAAAGTTAACGTGGAAGCTAGAATTATTAAAATGAAACAAGAGCCTATTCTTGACTGCTTATTTACTTTACTGTTTTTACATAGGGGAAGTTAAATCACAGCTTTATCAAGGTGTTAATAAAATACTGGCTAGATAGATAAGTAAAATGTCACGTCAAATAATTTATTTCAAAGAACGGTTGAAACACATAAGATTGTATTTCATCATTCTTGAGCCCCATATTCAGAGACCCTTGCCACAGATAAAAGGTATTAAGTATACTTGATAATTCTAAAATGCAAATGATTTATTAATTGACGTTTGAAAGTAAAGTGAAGCTTTCTTTAATTTCCTTCATCTTATCCTACTCTCTTGGATAGGTGGGAGAGGAAGATTTCCTTCACCTCAATTACATAGAAGAATTCCTTAAAGTCTCTTAAAGAAATCTGGAATACAAACTCCACAGGTGGAAAAAACAAGTGTACAGGTCACAATGATTGGCTGCTAAGCTGCTTGGCAAATGAACAACAGGGATCACTGACTGCCTCTGGACAGAAACTGGGCTGTCTCTCAAATACATGTTTTGCTTGGGACAGCAGAAATCATGTGGGAGAGAGGGGGTCTAAAGTGCTTTTAAGTATTGTTCAAAAGAAACTCTCTGAAACTGTTTCATGACTCTGTAGATTAGAAACTCTGTAGATTAGACTATGTGGTGCTGCAAACATAAGTCTTGATCATGTTTCAAGCACCTCATAGTCTTCAAAGTGAGAATCTCCAAGTATATTCACTTACAGTGGCCCCTGGCAGTTTAAAAGAAGAGTACCAAAAACCACACAGTAGGGAGGAAGACCACTGTCAGTTATTGCTCAAACCCCACAGTATCATTGGGATCCTTCTCATCTGAGAAAATCAAAGACAAACAGATCCTGAACTTCTTGCTAAAATTTCCAGTTGGAGAGTGACTATGGTATAGTGCTGGTCCTTAGGTGGAAACTGTTTAAAATCCACTGGTACAGTGTGTATTGTTTTCCAGTATTTCTTTGCTGACTCTCTTGTCGTTAACTTATTGTCAAACCCATTGGAAGAGTAATGTAATTAATTTCTCCCCTGACATTAAACTTGACCTTGTGAGTTTCTATTCCCAATTAAATGTTCATGCAGAAGATAAGAACAGGAACTTTTCTATAAAATGCAAAGTATAATATGATTAAGGGATTGCTTTTATCGTATGTGTTTCTGTTATTTATTATGAGAAAAAATGTCTTCAGTAGCAGAAGACATGGGCAATGAAGACTGATGAATACGGGTAAGAAAGAGCTGCACTAAAGTGAGGTGTTAAATCAAACAAACCCGCTGAGCTAAGGAGAATTAAGCAAAACTGGAGCCACACATAGATCCAAAGCAAAGTAGTTCCACTGGTTTCTGACATTTCAGAGATTTCCTTAATATAGCCAAAGGTAACTATTGCATGAACTTTTACTAGTTTAAAAGCTTGCTCTTATTTATTGATATTATGCTAACAAGTTGATATGATTAATGAACATTTATTTCTTGAAGGGACTTTTAAAATGAGGCCAAGGTCAAAAATGTGATTCAGGGCCGGAGAGATAGCCCAGCGGGTAGGGCGTTTGCCTTGCCGCCACCATGCCGGCCCGGGTTCGATCCCGGGATCCCATATGGTTCCCGAGCACCACCAGGAGTTATTCCTAAGTGCAGATCCAGGAGAAACCCCTGAGCATTTCCGGGTGTGACCCAAAAAGCAAAAAAAAAAAAAAAAAAGTGATTCAGCAGTAAAGTATTTCTCGCATCTATTATACCCTGCATTTCATTTCCATCACTAAAAAAAAACTAAACAACAACAATCACAAAAAAACAGTCACAACTTTGAGGCCAAAGACATATTTTTTTCAAAGAGAATAACTCTCATTGACTACATGTTAAAATGACTTTGGATAGAAGGAATTAAATTGCATATTATTTGGGGTTTGACAAGGATTAATGTGCATTCCTTGGGTGTAAAGTGAGCACTGATTTGCTCCATGGCCCTAGTACCACCAAGTGTGGCCCAGCAGGTGCCCAAACACCTCAAAAGGTAGCCCAGGTAATCTCCAGGATCCCAGTCCAAGGTATCACTAAATCTTTGTGTCTTGCTTTAAATCACATGCCTGCTTAGCTGAAATCTTCAGGGCCCAGTAATTGGAAAGTCTCTCACAATAGAAAATAAAAGAAAAGGGAAAACAGGAAGAAGCAGTTGTTATTAAACAGCACTTGCTACATATTTTATTTGTCAAGCATTAAACAGTTTAGAGGAAGGCTCTTTGTTCCATTTAAGAGCATAAATATTAGTAGTATGCAAAACAGTATACTGATTCTAGTTTGCAAACTTTTTCTTAGATAAATCTATGCTCCCTGGATACACTCACAGACAAGCAAAATTACAATGCCTTGAATTTACTCATTTAGTTACCAACACAAATGTATCTTATTTTGTGTGAAAAAAATACTTTCACCATTTGGGGCGAGGAGTTCCCACACACTGCTTCAGGGTTCCAGGATTCAAGGCTTCAATCCAACCATGTTCTACTTGGCCTGATGTTCAGAGGCCACACGGGAAGGTCGTTTAGGGTCAATGTAGAACAGGAGGTTGTTCTGGGGTTTCTGTACAGGCAAAACACACACTTCTGACAACTAAACTACTTTCTTACCAGCACCTGGGGTACTACAGTTTTAATGCTGTGAGTGAAATAAGGAATGAGAAATAATTAACTTTCTGATACATTTTCAGCTGATCTTGACAGAGGTTTGTTGTAGGTCTATGTATTTCACTTACCATATTACAAAAATGTGAAGGTCACAGTTCAGAAATTATCAGTCCCAAAAATGTTTCTTTGTTATATAAAGTCAAACATTTTGATTATATGTGTTAGCTACTGATGTTTTGGTCATATGCCATAGTAAATTAATATATCTACTCACTTTATTCAGAGGCAATTACGCTTTTAAACAAAAGAGGAGAATATTCTATAAATAGTTTTTCATCACATCAGCCTGAGCCCAGGCCCATTTCATGTGAGATAATAGGGTGATGTTAATCTTTTGATTTCTTTCTCTCTCCAGCAGATTACATCCTATTTTAAATCAGACACAAAATCTTACAGGAGACATAATTAGAAGCGAAATTGCTCTAAAGCACCTTTGTCTCTGGAGAAATCTATTCACCCTTTTTGATGTACTGAGATATATCTAATCTAGAGATCAGTTGCCACCAAGTAATTGAGTATCCCAGAATTTGAACTACTAGAAAGTCTGTGCATTTTACTTGCATTATATTTTCCTTTCAATAAATAAGGGAGTAAATTTAGGGGGTATGATACTAAGTGATTGGTATTGAAAAAAAGGGACAGATATTTATTATTTTATTATTATATTTGATACTTTTTATCATTTACTTGTAGAGGCTTCACTACAATATATAGTACTCACAAAATGCGTAGATGGCCTTTGGAGAGAACTTCAAATATTTCTAAGAACTCAAATAACATACTTTAAAACATTAGTTTTCTTTTTTCCTGTAAATTATTTCTTTAAAAATACTTATAATAAAGTGGTCAAAATGTAACATTTACTTATGGGAAAATAAGCTAAAAAACTATAATTAAGAAAATTCATCAGTAGCCGGAGTGATAACACAGCAGGTAAGGTGTTTGCCTTGCACACAGTTTCCCAGGTTCAATCCCTGGCATCCCATATGGTCCCCAAGAGCACTTTTAGGAGTAATTCTTGAGCGAAGAGCCAGAGTAACCCTGCACATCACTAGGTGTGGCCCAAAAAGCAAAAAAAGAAAAACTTCATCAATTTTTTTCATTTGAATTGGGTTCTAGTCATTTTTTGTCATACTTTAAGTCCATAAAAGTGAGACTATTCTTATACACCCCTTATATAAAAAATAACTAAAACAAAACATGGTCAGTATGGCTGATTTTGAGCATAACACAGAAAACATTATTATAAATAAGATAGATATAAAAAGAATAAAAATTAAAAGTCCCCCGAAAATAGGCCTCATTTTGACTTCAGGTACCCTTTTTCTTTTGTTCGCCTTTTGTGAAGATCTATTATAATCCCTTCTTGATAATTTATAGAACTATATGCAAGATTTCCCTAGGAGGGTAGCAATGTCATCTCCAAAAAGGCAATTTACAATTAAAGGGCTGCCATGCAAAGAGTTCTTATCACTATGACTATCAAGGACTAAATAAGAAAATTCATTAT
>JAJIBD010001714.1:0-31474 GCA_021461705.1 Cryptotis parvus
TTTCTTTCTCAGAAGTCTTTTTCTGCTTTTATCCTAATCCCAGTCATGCATGAGAGAACAGTTTGTGCTCTGTTGTTTGACTGTTCTGCTAGTTTTGAATCAGTGGGACTCCCTCTTTGTTCTCTCTTTATTTTCTGAACACAGAAAGGTAAAAGAGTAGGAATAGGGATTGGAAATTTTGAGAAGAGAAACCTATATTTATTTAGATTGAATTCAATTTTGTGGGCCCTGTTGGTAATGATTGGGATCTACATCAAATAGAAATGCAATTTCAGTTTCCTTACTTAGAACATTTTAACTAGTGTCACGGAAAGGAATGTGTTTTAACCATTTGGACAATTCTTGGAAGCTTCTAAATTATATAATGTGTGGCTGTTTCTTTCTCACTGGGGTCCTAATACTTTTGCCTCAGCTGTCTTATAATTCCAACGACAGCTACCTGTGAGGTTAAGAATGGACTTCATGATAAGACCTTAGAATGAAATAATCAGATTCTTCAGAGTACCAGAGAAGCCTCAGTTCCATTGTATGTTTGCAATTTTATTTTTTGTGATTTTAAAAAGGATCTCTCAGAAGAAATATTTGAACTTCATAGAAAGATTGAGAGGGTTTCATCCTTACTAAACAGCTCCTTTCTGATGTGAAGTTATTCTACATGGACTTGCTCTGGGTTGTCATGGTGATAGTGTAGGCCTGAACATTTTCACAGGCTTGAACTATGAAGTTTTTGAAAACTGTTTTGATTAATTTTTCCTCCATTTCAACTTCTCTCTTCCTTCTACTGTTTTCTCTTTTGTTTTCACACTTGATTTATGGCGGGTTACTGTCATGTAAATAGATGTGCATTTTGAAATTTCTTCTTTCTTTGCTAATGCAAAAAAAAATAACCATGAAAGTCATGCTCAAAGATTTGGTTATTGTTGCTTGCTGGATTTCAACTCTCTAGGTTGTCGAGCCTAATTCAAAGTAATTCAGGCTCCTCAGTGGGGCAGTGCATAGCTCCACAGGAAATTATGATAGCAAAAGTCTTCCTGTCGAGCTCTGCACTTGGAACTACAAAGTGAATCAGGCTGCAGCTACCTGAATAAGGGTTGAATTAGACCAGACAACCGCATCATCCCACTTCTTAATCTATTAGAGCGATATACAAGTGGCAATTGTTGATTGCAAAAATGGGATTAAGAGGCTCTTCAAGTGAATTGATTTTCTTTGAGAACAAAAGAGGAAAGAGAAGCCTCTCGTTTGAATCACACAGCCAGAAAGTTTCATGAATGGGTTCCACTTCAAATGTTAGAATTAAAGCAATCAGTGCTTCCCCATGGGGTATACAGGTGAGAGAAATAAACTGCTCTCAAATAGCAAATTACTGGCAAAACTTGAGTTTAAGGCTATTCCCCAGCATAAAATAGCCACTGGAAAGCTGTCTAATAATGTGACACATACAAGTGATCCCAGTCATTTCTCGTTGGCCTTGGGCACTAGTGTCAGTGTTCATGGTTTGAGTGGACCGTGGACAGTTTTCATGAACTGATCTTTGACTCATGACAAGACTTCTCCCTGTCCCAGATCAATTGGACCACATTCTCTAATGGCTCCTGTTTCATTGTAGAAATCATTTTATGCAGATGTTTTTGCTTTTCCCTTTGCAACAGTCTTCTATTTTTGACGATTCTTATGGAATATGTAATAACATTATCTGCCTGTTGGATTTAAAATTTGTTTTTAATTTTTCAAAACAAAATGACACTTGTTTAGTTTGGAAGTACCTCTTATAGTTATTTCTCCTCTGAAGGCTAAATGGTAAATGGTGATTGTTCTAGTCTTGAAACAAACTGTTGAATTCAATTCATATGGAGCTAAAATTGTAAACAATGCAATCTCGGTTAATTAAAAACCCATCAGGATCATGGAAAAACATATATTGAGGAAACACACAAGAACACCCATATTCTAATACCAAAAAATGATATGAAGGATCACTCACATGTCTGTTGCTTTCTATGGCATATCATGCATCACACATGTATCTAGGATGATCATTTATCTGGCAGCTTTAGCTGTCAGCAACTCCAAGGGTGTGGAGAATAGAAATGGCACACTGCTGCCAGCTGGGGAAAAGAAACTGACCAGGGCAGATTAAAAAAAGTCCCCTGTTACCTCTGCCTTTGGAGCCTTATCACAGCTAACCAGCAGCAAATAACTTGGACAGTTCTAGCTCTCAGATGACAGAGCTGGTGACAAGCAGTTGAACTCTATTAGAAGTGACTCCTGCATGAAAAGATAACCAACACTCTATGTGACAATGGACTTTCCCCATATATGAGATTTCAGAACATCCCTTGTCACTGAAGAAGGGAATTGAAGGGATCATCTTTCCCTCAACTGCCAGCTTCAAGGGTTAGAGACAGATGTGATAATGGGGAAGGCCAACTTTATTGAGGACACAAAGGGGACCATCTTCAGAGGTTCTTTACAAAATCCTTTGGAGAGAAATGGTACAAATTAGACTTTTGACATTTCCTATGTATATTGATGCTCTAACTTCAAAAGCCTACCCAACTGAGCTGGTTAGTTAGGTGTTATTTATTTTGACCAGGCAATGCATTTTTCCTTGTTCTTCTTTTCTTTTAAACTGTGGAGTCACTGGTCAATGGCTACAACTGATGGAGTTGTTTCTGTGTAGGGGTGTGGAAAAGACTGCTGACTGTCAGGTAGAGGCATTTAGGGAGCACAGTTTGGGACTATACTTTATAAAGCAGGTTTAAATGAAAGAGCAGAAACAAAAGATGGCTGGAACCAGAGGACTGTATACAACCCATAGTCTTGTGGGATAATATTTTCTCTAGAATTATAGCACCTTCACAAGTGTGGAATGCTTCAATGAAGAAATATATGTACAATGACATAAAAATATAATTGATAGATTTCTGGTCCACCTTTTCATGAATATTCACATAATTCTCTTTCTGCATTTATTTCATGTGCAACAGCACTTATTTAAAGCTGAATTTATCGGAATCAACTTGCTATGTGTTCACGTTTCTTCTGGATTTTCTGTAAACCCTGAAATCAGAGGCATTGGTCTGCATACAACAGCAAGCATGAGATACAGTAGTAATAATTGGACATTCATCATAGTGTTGCTTTCCTGGAACACTATTTATTAACTGCCCAATGTTTAATTATGCTGAAAATAGCATGGGGAATCTTTGGCTAGTGTATTTGCACATGCTATCAATTATGTCCTAATAAATTAATTTGCTTTTCAGGATTCACCAGAGGCACCGGTTGGGCCTCTGCGCTCCAGCTTGACTGTTCTGACTTTGAACAGGTTTATTCAACTGCTGTCTGCTAAGCCCTACAGAAAAAATACAATGGCTGCTGATCGGCCTTTTATGGTTTATTGGAAACTGGTGGTCCGCACTGAGGCTCTGGTCAGTGATTAACCCACGAGAAAACAAACTACGCAAGGCTAGAGTTAGTTGATGTTGGAGGAGCAATGAGCTCACTTCATTAAGACTTGAAGAGGAAACCTTTTCTTCTTTGGTGCTTGTTCAAAACTTTTCAGGTCTCTATTTAATCATAATTCTCTCTAAGTAGCAAAAGAAGCCTGCTTCACAGCAAGTGGTCTTTTGCCAGATGACAACTTAGAGAGATAAATTATACATAAATATCTTCATGGTTTTGTGTGGGAGGGAAACCCAGTTTTGTATTACTCTGTGAAACTAATTCACTTGTTTCTTTATTAAAAGAAATAGCTGGGTGCACTCCATGATATTTCATGTGCATAAACAGTGATCTTAATATTTCTTCTGTGCTTCTTTGTTTGATAAGGTTATTAAAAAATTCAGGTGAAATGTGTTCGCCCTCGCAGTGATTCTAAACAAGCATTTGAAAAGGTCTGCAGACGAAGAATAAGGGCAGAGATTCAGATAATACAGATTATTGGAAAATTGGAAGAAATAAATCTTTCCAAACCTATTTTGTTTGCTAGACTAAGAGGTGGAACAGCGCCTACTTAGGCCTCTTTTGTTCTGAAGAAGCATGACATTTCTTACAATCATCATCTTCTCTCTATCTTATTCTTTAAAACCTAACCTTGTAGATAATGAATACAAAGCATAAAAGGTTTATATAATTTAGGCTTGTAAACCCCCTTTCCATTGCTATAGAGTAAAGACTCTTCATGGTCTTGAATTAGAAATCAATAAAGACGTAAGATGTGAATGTTAAGGAAATTCAGAGATGTCTCCCAGTTGTGAATTTATGAATGATATATTTTGCTTGTTTTGACAGAATACAAACTAGTAACCTACACAGAAATTGGAGGAACTACTAACCTCATCATTCATTCTTATCACTCATAAGCTTTACCTATTATGCTTAGGAACAAATACTTGATATGTAGCCTGCCCCACGTCCTGTATAGTCTCAAGCTCAATGGCACTCTTAAGGCATGGCTATCAGAAGAGAATGACTAATCAGAAAAGACATAACAAATTTTAAAAATTATATATCAAGAACGAAAGTTTCACAGAAACTCCATTATCATCAGTAAGTGTAGGTCTTCAGAAAACTCACAATTTTTCTGAAGACCAGAAGCAAGCAGAAGTTTTTCTTCTATTACTGGCTGCACTCTTAACTGCTCCTAACCAGAGGCTAATCAGTACATACTTCTTTCTTCATCACTTATATGGGGTTCCAGGAATAATGAGTCTTGCAGCAGGCCAAAAACTCTTCTGCTTCCTTAGCATCATACATCCTCCACTATCCTGAATTCCTTTCTTCTCTTTCCATAACACCCCATTTCTATTTGTTGCAGAGAGAGTCAGTTTACAAATTTCTGGCTTTGGTGCAAAAACTAAATTCCTGATCTGTGTACTATTAAGATGTCAAACTTTACAACACCCACATCACTTTGTACAGTGGTAGAGTACAAAGAAAATATTTTCTGCTGAAGAAAATATTGCTGTTGAAGTTCTAATTTGTACCACAAATTATATAAGGCATCTTTTAAAAATACAGATTCTTTTTAATTTCAATTTTACTGTTTATTTTTGCATAACGATTGTAAAAGCATTTTAAAATTGTAGTCACCAATCACATCTTCCAGAATGGCAATGGAGAAGATTATCCATGACTTCTACTCAGATATCTTTGATAGTCACATCCAACTGCCCACATACCAAATTCTGCAGGATGGATATGCCGTGACAAACATTCTCCCTTCTGAAATTCAACATGACATTTTCGTCAGTAAAAAGGGAACAACACCAGACCCTGACAAAGTCAGACCCGAACACCTGAAGAATCTGCCTTCAGTACTCATCAATAGATGGTCCCGGCTCATCACACGCTACCTGTCTGAATGCAAGGTGCCCTCCCATTGGAAAACCAGCAAGACAGTTCTACTGTTCAAGAAGGGAGACATTCACGACATTGGCAACTATCACCCATCTGCCTATTGTCTGTCATCTACAAGCTGTTCACTTGAGTCATCATGAACAGGATTGTCAGAACTTTGATGAAGGGTGACCATGAGAGCAAGCTGGCTTCCGAAAGGATTCAGCACATTCGACCATATCCACACAGTAACCAAGATCATTGAAGTTTGTAGGGAGTTCAGGATGCCACTCTGTCTCATGTTCATTGATTTAAAGAAAGCCTTTGATTCTTTTGGAGACTGAAACAGTCATCGAAGCCTTAGCCAGACAAGGCGCTCAAACCCAATACATCAAGATCCTTCGTGAGTTGTATTACAGATTCACCACCAAGATCTCACGATTCTACAAAGAGGTGATCAACAATGTCAAAAGAGGTAATAACACTTCACCAAAACTCTTCAGCGTGACCCTAGAGAACATCATGCGACAATTAGAATGGGAAAGAATGGGAGTGAAGATAGATGGTTGGAAACTACTTGATATTTTCCAACAATATCAAGTAGTTAATCCTACTACTTGTTAGGATTAATTACACCATAGTTAATCCTATAGATTTATAGTTTGGTGTTATTAGAACGATGTCATCAGCGAAGCTGAGGTGGTCATGCTTCGCTGATGACATCGTTCTAATAACACCAAACATTAGCCAAGTGGCACAATTGCTGGTCAACTTCGACTGAAAATGTGGAAAGATAGGTTCTACAGATGAATCTCAGCAAAACTATGTTCATGAGAAATGAACTAGTTCCGAGGCTCCATTCACTCTCAATGGAACAAACATCTCTGAATGCAGCAGTTATGTACCTAGGTCGAGAAGTCAACATGATGAACGACCTAAAACTTGAGCTGTGCAGGAGGAAAAGAGCGGCATGGAATGCCTTCAAAAGCAACGAGGAAATAGCTAAAAAAAGACAAAGAACCTCCAGCTCCAGGCACATCTCTTAAACTCCACCGTTCTCCTTGCATTAACATAAGCTTCAGAGACCTGTACCCTACTAAAGCAGGATGAGAATGCTATTCTGGTCTCCCAAAGAGGAATCAAAAGAGCTATGCTTGGAATATAATGCCTCACTCAAGTTAAAGAAGGAATTTGGAGCTCTGACCTCCATCGCTGTTCCAGAGTCAGGGACACTGTCTCATTTGCCAAGATGGGCTGGGCATGTAATGCGATTTGGAGACGACTGCTGGACTAGAGCCATTACCGACTGGATCCCATGGGATGTCAAAATATCACGTGGCCGCCCACCTACAAGATGGTCAGACGTCCTTCATCAAGACCCTGAACAAATGGTTTGAGGCTCTTTATATTCCTGAAGCAACCAGATGCCATTGGGCTACACTGGCACGTTTTAGGGTCAAATGGAAATATCATAGCGCCGCTTGAGCAAATCGATGAATAACGGGATTTCAACTGATCAAGTGATCAAGTGAACCCATTTTAAATTTTTTTTCTGGATAATAAGATTTGAGATTTATGTTTAATACAAAATAGCCTTTTTTTGTGGGGTGGGATGTTGAACCACATACCCTACTGTTATTTGGGCTTAATTCTGTCTCTGTGCTCAGGAATTCTCTCCTACAGAGGTTTGGAGGACCACATCGTCTACCAGGAATTCTGTGTGTGGCAGGATTAACTGTGTGTGGCAAGTACTTTACACGCTATCTATTAATTTCCATTATATTCTAGTCTTATTTTCAATAGCTAAAATTATTTTATTATTATTAGTTTTTTGCTTTTTTGGGTCACACCTGGCAATGCTCAGGGGGTTTCTTCTGGCTCTACACTCAGGAATTACTCCTGTTGGTGCTCGGGGACCATGTGGGATGCTGGGGATCAAACCGGCCAACACAGGCCGCATGCAAGGCAAACGCCCTACCCGCTGGGCTATCGCTCTGGCCCCCCCCTATTGTATTATTATTTTTTATTTAATTACCATGAGATACCCCATTACAAAGCTATTCATGATTGGGTTTCAGTCATGCAGAGTTCCCCACCCATCGCCTCCACCAGTGCTCATTTCCTAACACCAATGTCCCTAGTTTCTCCCAACCTACAACCTGCCTCTATGGCAAGCCCTTTATTTTCTTCTCTTCTCCTTCTCCTTTGGCTTCTCCCTCTCCTTATCCTCCTCTTACTCCTCCTCCTTCTTCTTCTTCTCCTTCTCTCCTCCTCCTCTTCCTTCTTCTTCGTCTTCATCTTCGCTCTTCTTTTCTTCTTCTCCTTCTTCTCCTTCTCTTTTCTCCTTCTTTTTCTTCTCCTTCTCCTTCTCCTTCTTCTTCTTCTTCTTCTTCATCTTCTTCTAGATCTTCTTCGTCTTCTTCGTGTCTTCATCTTCTTTTTCTTTGTCATCATCTTCGCCATCTTCATCACCATTATCTTCTTCTCCTCCTCCTCTTCTAACTCTTCTCTCATTTTAGATTCTTACTCATAGGTTTGAAATTGGCGCTTGGGATTCTGTCTTTCCTTTTTAAAAAGTATGTTCCTTTTTCCCTCTCTCACCCTTTTGTAATTTTTGTGATGACAGGGGTCACACAGATGTCTGACTGTGCTGCTCACATGTTTTTAGCTGTAATGTTCACTGGAAATGGGGTGTCATATTTTAGTTGAGGCACTCGTTATGACTGTGATGCTCACCAGAGTTTGCTATGTGTTGTTAAGTCATGCGCTCACCAGGGGTCATATTTCATGCTCTCACGTCATTTTAATTCTAGTGCTTGTCAGAAACCATACTTCTTTTTCTTCTTTTGCAGTGCTTACACAATTGCTTGCATTGTGTCCAGAAATTTCTGGTAGTTCTGGGAATCATAGATAGCAGAGTTGCCAGGATAAAGCTTGATGCATGTGGCAATACTGGGCATGAAACTGATCAGACATTCAGAAGAAATTCTGTGCCACTGCACTATTCCTCTGGTACTGACTCTGATTTTTTTGGCATAAGGGCATAAACTAAAAGTAATAACGTTAACTCCTTTCTTTAAATCTTTATTGAGATACCATCATGTACAATACTGTTAATGATGGTTTCATACATACATCATCCCAATGGTTTCGGGCTCCTCCCTGTCCCTGCAGCAAGTAGATGCCCCTGGGTTGCACTTGTTTGTGACAGGACTAATGTAAATGTTACTAGTGCCCACTCAAGAAAATCGATGAACAATGGGAAGACAGTGAAACAGTGACACTTAATCATCCCAAAACCATACACATAACCCTGTTTTTTAACTTTTATTAGAAAAATAAACTGCCCCTCGAGGTGTTGCAGGTGTGGCTGCAGTGTTCGACTGCATCAACAGGTGTCAGACAGGAGACAGGCTTGTCCATATCCAGGGCTCTGCCCTATGAGCCCCTGGTTGGTTGATGGTCTGACATAGAAAAGACTAGGCCCCCTGGGATGAACACAGAGCCATGGCAGAGCCAGGCAAGCTACCGTGGTGTATTCTATATGCAAAAAACAGTACCAACAATGAACCTCATTCCCAACAAATGGAAACGTTAATGGCGCCCTCTCGAGCAAAATCAATGATCAACGGGAAGACAAGTGATACAAGTGATTAGAAAATTTGCCATTGAACACCTCCTACTCTATATCTTTTTTTTTATTAAATCACAGTGAAATATATAGTTACAAGTTGTTCATGATTGGGGTTCAGTTATATAATGTTCCAACACCTGTCCCTTCACCAGTGTACATTTCCCACCACCAATGTCCCCAGTTACCATCTGGCCTGCTCCCCACCCCCATCAGCCTCTCTGGCAAAAATGTTTTTTTCTCTCTCTGTCTCTCTCTCTTTCCTTTAGGGCTTTATGGTTTGTAGTACAGACGATTGAAAGGTTATTATGCATATTCCTTTACCTAATTACAACACTCATATCTTGTCCAGAGTGATAATTCTAACTATTATTGTTATACTGGTCCCTTCTCTATCCTAACTGATCATTGTCCCACACACAGTTGTGGCAAACTACTAATCATTGACCCATAACCCTGGCCTCTGTTCTGTTTTTGCCTACTTGGATATTAGTCTCATACTATTTTTATATCCCACAAACGAGTGCAGTCATTCTATATCTGTCCCTCTCCTCTCTCATGTCACTGAGCATGATGTTCTCCATGTCCATCAATTTATAGGTAAATTTCATGGCTTCATTTTTTCCTAACAGCTGCATAGCATTCTATTGTGTAGATGTACCATAGATTCTTTATCCAACCGTCTGTTTTCAAGCACTAAAGCTATTTATAGATTCTGGCTATTGTGAATACTGCTGCAATAAATATAGAAATGCAGATGAATTTTCTGCTTTGTGTTTCTGTGGGGAATATATTCAGAAGTGATATTACTGGTCAATTGGGGGCTCAGTTTCTAGTTTTTTTTGAGGAATGTTTATACTGTTTTTCAAAAAACTGGACCAGATGAACAATCCCACTGACAATGGTTGAGAGTCACTTTATTCACCACATACATGCCAGCACTGGTTTTTCTTGTTCTTTCAGATGTTTGTCAGTCTCTGTATGTGAGATTATATCTCATTGTTGTTTTGTACTGCATTTCTTTGATTAGTGATGTAGAACAATTTTTCATGTGCCCTTTTTGTTGTTTGAATTTCTTCTTTGAGCAAGACTGTTCATTTCCCCCATTTTTGGATAGGGTTGAATATTTATTTCTTGTAAAGTTCTATCAGTTCTCTTTATAACTTGGATATTAATCCCTTAGCAGGTGGGTATCAGATGTATGATTTTTTTCATTCTGTGGGCTGTATTTATATCTTAGCCATTTGTTTCTTACCGTGCAATGTACAATTACAAAGATATTGATGAATGGGTTTTAGTCATATATTGTTCCAACATCCATTCCTCCACCAGTGTCCTATTCCGACAACCAATGACCCCACCCAGCCTGCCTCTATAAAGACTTTATAGTTTTTACCCATTTAAATTAATGTTTGCTCTGGGCTCATGTTAGATGACTTTTACACATTGAGTAATGTCCCTTCAACTCCAGTTTTGTTGAGAGTGTTTATCATAAATGGATACTAGAGCTTGTTAAATGCTTTCTCTGAATCTATTGCTATGATTATATAGTTTTCATTTTTTTCTTTCATTGATATGGTGCATTTTTATTGATTTTTGACTGTTCTTTTTTTAATTTTTTTTATTTTTAAAATTACAAAGATATACAATTAAAAAGTTCATATTTGGGTTTTGGTCAAACAGTGTTGCAGCACCCATCCTGCCACCAGTCCCCATCTCCCACCACCAACGTCCCCGGTTCCCTCCCTCCCCCCAGCCCTGCTCCATGGCAGGTTCTTGATTTCTTTCCATTTCTCTCTCTTTCTCTTTTCCTTCTCCTCCAGACTATGGATTACAGAACATACATTAAAGGGTTGTCATGTGTATCTTTTTGCCTCTATTTAATGCTCAGTTCTAGGTTGGAATTAGTACCCTCAACAATTGTTAGCACACTGTTCCATTTCTGTCTTACCTAGCCTCTGAATCCCACACGTTTGTGATAATTTCCACCTTTGACAGGACCTCCTGATATATGTTTCACTTGACCTTGGATATTGGTATCATAATATGTACCTATATATTTATGTTATGCATATAAATGCAGTCATTCTGTATCTGTCTCTCTCCTTCTGGCTAATTTCGCTAAACATAATCTTCTCCATGTCCATCCATTTGTAGGCAAATTTTATAACTTCATTTTTCCTAACCACTGCATAGTATTCCATTGTGTAGATGTACCAAAGCTTCTTTATCCAGTCATCGATTTTGGGCACTCCTGGTTGCTTCCAGATTCTGGCTATTGTGAATAATGCTGATATGAACATAAAAGTAGGGATGGTGTTTCCGCTGCGTATTTTTGGCTTCCCAGAGTAGATTCCCAGGAGTGGTATGGCTGGGTCAAATGAGAATTCAATTTCTAGTCTTTGGAGGAAAGTCCATATTGTTTTCCAGAAAGACTGTACCAGCCGGCATTCCCACCAACAATGGATGAGTGTCCCCTTTTCCCCACACCCACACCAGCACTTGTTGTTCTTGTTCTTTTGAATATGTGCCAGTCTCTGTGGTGTAAAGTGGTATCTCATTGTTGTTTTGATTTGCATCTCTCTGATGATTAGTGATGATGAGCATTTTTTCATATGTTTTTTGGCCATTCGAATTTCTTCCTTGCTGAAGTTTCTGTTCATTTCTTCTCCCCATTTTTTTGATGGGGTTGTTTGTTTTCTTCTTGTAAAGTTCTACCAGTGCCTGATATATCCTGGATATTAGCCCCTTATCAGATGGGTATTGGGTGAATATTCTTTCCCATTCTGTGGACTGCTTTTGTATCTTAGTCACTGTTTCTTTTGAGGTGCAGAAGCTTTTTAGTTTCCATGTAGTCCCATATGTTTATCTTTTCTTCTAGTTTCTTTGTTAGTGATGTTTCATCTTTGAAGATGCCTTTAGCTTCAATGTCATGGAGGGTTTTTCCTATATTTTCTTCAATGTACTTTATGGATTCAAGTCTGATATTGAGATCTTTAATCCACTTTGATCTGATTTTTGTGCATGGTGTTAGACACAGGTCCAAATTCATTCTTTTACATGTCGCTGCCCAGTTTTCCCAACACCACTTGTTGAAGAGGCTTTCCTTACTCCATTTTAGACTCGTTGCACCTTTATCAAAGATTAAATGATCATGTGTTTGAGGTTGGGTGTCAGACTACTCAATTCTATTCCATAGGTCCACGGGTCTGTTTTTATTCCAATACCATGATTTTTGACTGTTCTTGATGTATTGTAGAAAGTGTGGTCTTCTCCAATTCCATGTAGAATTTCTCAGTTTCTTCTTTCTTGTATGTGGATGCTGGTGAGTAGACAATGAAGATAGAAACCGACCGGGCAGGGGCCATATCTCTTCAAATGTAATCATCCTATCCGGGTTTGTTGGGCATTTAAATGAATCAATGCTAATGTCCAGGTTTTTGTTGACAAGAATACCGATATCACCGATGCCTCTTTCGTCACATGTTCTGAGGAACAGTTCTTCTCTGGTGTCAAAAACGGTGTGATGTGATTGACGCCTTCTCATCTTGGTCAGACCAATAATGTCGTACTTGATCTTTCACACTTGCACTATCAGATCCTCGATATATGTTTCTGATGCCAGCATACTTGCATTGAAAGTATAGGCAGTCATTTTAGTTCATCTTCGTGTGGCAGCCTAGTTTGGCCCTGGGATTTTATCAACCACTCCTTGTTTGTCCTTTTTTAGTGCTGTTGTATTAAGGGTTCTTTCAGGGTCGGGAAATAAACATTGTTATTACTGGTTTTGGCATATCAAATATGAATGGGACAGCCTGCCAGGCTCTGCTTTAGTGGGCAGTATAGTCTCAGTAGTTTGCCGGGCTCTCTGAGAGGGGTGGGAAGAAGATTCTTGGTAATTTGGAGATAAATCGCTCAGCTGCAAAAGCTGCCACACACAACGGGAGAACTGGTAGCTGCTCTGCCTGGTGTATCTGCGCCTGTGGTTCAAGCATTCCTGGGCTTGAAATACTTTCCTCCGAAGGGTGGGTCTCTGAAGGATAGATCTCTCTAGGCTGGGTCTCTGAGAGCCGGACTGAAGATTGACTGAGTCTAGTGGGTGGAGTTTTTGACGATCCGTGGGGTCTGGATGATGAAAATTGCTGCCAGTATGGTGTGGGGTTCCTCTGGGTTCTTCTGAAGCTCTAATGGAATGCTTAACTCAGGCCGCCAGTCGCTCTCTGTCCCTGACCCCTCGTGGTCAGTGGAGTGCAGGGAGTGCAATGGGGAGAGCTGGTAGCTGCTTTGCCTGGTGTATCTGTGTCTGTGGTTCAAGCATTCCTGGGATTGAAATACTTTCCTCTGAAGGGTGAGTCTCTGTAGCCTGGGTCTCTGACAAGCCGGGCTGCAGAGCAAGATCTTGAAGGATCAATACATTAAGATCTTTCATGAGCAGTATTACCGATTCAACATTAGGATCTCACCATTCTACAAGAAAGTGATCATTGATGTCAAAAGAGGGATTCGGCAGGGTGATACCACTATCACTATCACTATCTGATATATGTTTCTGATGCCAGCATACGTGCATTGATGATCTCATAGTGATAGTGGTATCACCCTGCCGAATCCCTCTTTGACATCAATGATCACTTTCTTGTAGAATGGTTAGTGTGTTCTGGCGATACCATTTCACCAAAACTCTTCAGCGCCACCCCTTGATAATGTCATGCGACAATAAGAATGGGAAGGAATGCGAGTGAAGATAGATGGTTGGCAACTACACCAACTCAGCTTCATTGATGACATAATTCTAATAACACCAAATATTAGCCAAGTTGAACAAATGCTGGCTGACTTTGACTGAGAATGTGGATCTCAACAAAACAATGTTCATAAAAACATTGTTTTGTTCAACAAAACAATGTTCATGAAAAATGAACTAGTTCCAGAGTCCCTATTCACTCTCAATGGAACAAACATCTCCTAATGCAGCAGTTATGTGTATCTAGGTCAAGAACTCAACATGATGAATGACCTAAAACCTGAGCCGCCCAAGAGGAAGAGACAGGCATGGAATGCTTTCAAAGGCATCGAAAAAAATAGATAAAAGGACAAAGAACCTCCTTGATCCTGGCACATCTCTTCCACTACACCCCTTCTCTCTGCATTAACATATGCCTTAGAGACCTGGGCCCTAAAAACCAGGATTAGAGCAGTATTAAGGTCTCCCAAAGAGGAATTGAAAGAGCTGTGCTTGGAATATCACACCTCACTCAAGTGAGAGAAGGAATCGGAGTTCTAACCTTCATCGAAGATCCAGAGTCAGGGACACTGTCTAGTTTGCCAAGGCATCGAAAATCAGATTGACTGGACATGCAATGCAATTTGGAGACAACCACTGGACTAGAGCCGTTACCTATTGGATTCCATGGGATGTCAAAACATCACGTGGCCAATCACCTACAAGATGGTCAGACTTTTTTGTCTGAGGCTTTGTTTGACTTCTTAGTTTGAGGCTCTTCGTATTCCTTAAGCAAACTGATGTCATTTGGCTACACTTCACGTGGTAGGGTCAAATAGAAAACATTACTGGCCCCCGCTCAAGCAAATCAACAAATAATGGGATGTCAAGTGATCAAGTGATCCAGTGATTAAGTGATTTTTGAATGTTAAATCGTCCTTGCACCCCCAGTATTAGTCCTACTTGATCATAATGTATGCTTTGTTAAAAGCCCTTATTTAAACACTGTAATTACATAGTTGTTCGCAGTACAGTTGTTTCAGGTATTCAGTACTTCAGCACCAGTTCCACCACCAATATGCTCCTCCTGCCACCAAGGTCCCCAGGTACTCACCAAGACCCCCTCCCAGTCCGGTCCCTTAGTAGGCACTAATTACTTTCACGATCACGATCTCGATCACGATCTTCCCGTTAATCATCTATTTGCTAGAGCGGGAACCAGTAATATCTCAATATGTCCTGTCACATGCTGTAGAGCCAAGGGCATCGGCTTGGTACAGGAACATAAAGAGCCTCAAACCATTATATTAGGTCATGAGAATGATCTAATATAATTGTTACTGGCATTTGGCATATCAAATACAACACGAGCAGCTTGCTAGGCTTGCCGTGCGGGAGGCATACTCTATAATCACCTCCAAATAAAGGTAATTTATTTACTAATTACTTTACTTAAAAATAATTTTAATATATCACATGATATGCCAAATACCAGTAACAATTATAGACCTCATTGCCATGACCTGATGGAATGGTTTGAGGGTCTTTATATTCCTGAGTAAGCAGATGCCCTTGGGCTCTACTAGCATGAGACAGGACATATGGAGATTTATTTATTTATTTGTTTTTTAATTAATTTTTATTATACCATTATGAGATATACAATTACAAAGATCTTTAATCATTTGGTCTGACTATGTACATGGAATTAGAAAGAGCTTCTAAGTTTATTTTTTTTGCATGTACCTGCCCAGTTTTCCAGCACACTTGTTGAAGAAGCATTTGTTGGATGAGGACTAGCTAGCTTGGGATTTTAGCTGTTTAATCTACTTAGAGTTCTTGCAGTTTCAACTATTTACATATCCTTAAGCCAGTATTAATGCTATTGAGATCTGTGTAAACACTGATGAGGGTATGGCAGTTACTGGTGTTATTTTGACTCTGAATTGGATGTTATTTTGACTCTGAAACTTATGAATTATTATTATAATCTCAACTATGATTTCAGTCATCTAGATTGGCCACAATTCCTCTCTATACCCACTGTTCCTAGCATGGGACAGTCAGAATTTACCAGGAGACTGCCACATTGGCTACATTGAGACTACCATTTAAGATTAAAGAAAGGATCAAACTAGTTTTTTCTCAAGCAGGTGAGCATGAATGTTTCAGCAAACAGAGGTCAAGATACTCAGAATCACCCTGGTGCAGACAATAATTAAGAAGAACCCTGTGAGTATCATCGAGATTGAATGAAGCCCATGAAATTATGATATGTTTCCCCATGAATATACATCCGTTAAGATGTGTTTCTTTATACCAGCCCTCTATCTCTCCAGTGTTTTGACATAAGAGATCATCTTGGAGGAAGGGACTAGTCCCTGGCATAATCATTTGTTTAGACCTAAAACAAGTGTGGCACCAACCTAGTGTGACACCATCCTACATCTACACCTGGAAGCTGCATCATTGATCTTTGTTGAAACTATGCTCCCTGAATAAAGGATTATTGCTTTTGGGTATATAAGGCGACTCACTTGAAGTATGGCATTCACTTTGGTGGGAGACTTGGACCCAAGTGCATGGGCGGAGATCTGACCAAGCGCTAGAGGTTGAGGGAACCCCATTATCTTGGATTGTAGTGGTATAGTTTGTTCTATTGTTGATAATTAATAAAAGACTTTAGAACTGAGCTTGACTTGTGAGTTTTCATCCATTCCTGCCAACCTTGGAAGTAGAAGGGAACTCATTTCCTGATATTGTTGGGAATCCCTGCAGCTACCGATGGACTTTCCTTGTTCCACTTAATATTTTTTGCTCCTTTATCAAATATTAAGTAATAAAATATTTGAGAGTATGTGTCAAGATATTCAAATCTATTCTAAAATTCAAATGTCTACGGTTCTGCTTTTATTCCAATACCATGCCCTTTTAATTACTAGTGCTTTGTAGTAGAGTTTGAAGTTTAGGAAGGCAATCCCTCTCATCTTTATCCCAAGGGTACTTTAGCTATTTATGGAGGTTTATTATTCCATAAAAATGTCAGGAGTATTTGGTCAATTTCTTCGAAGAATATCATTGGTATACTTATTGGGATCACATTGAATATGTATAATGCTTTAGGGAGTATTGCCTTTTTGACTATGTATTCTCCCAATTCATGAGCAGGGAATGTGCCTTCGTTTCCTCATGTCCTCTCATTTCTTGAAGCAGCGTTGTGTGTGTGTGTTTTTTTTTTGTACAGCTCCTTTAATTCTTAATTAGACTGATTCATTGGTGCTGATTTTCTGTGGCACAATTGTGTATGGTATTGTTTTTAAATATCATTTTTTTTCTCTTTCATTATTTGCATTTAGGAAGCCATGGACATTTTGGTATTGCTTTTGTAAAAGGCCACTCTTAACAAATCTTTCATTTCTTTGACCTTTTTGACAGAACTTAGGGTTCTCTAGGTATAATATGTCATTTAAAATATTAATAAGCTTGACTTCTTTTCCTATATGGATGACCTTAATGTCCTTTTTCTTTGATTGCTATGACAAGTACTTCCAGTACTATATTTTATAGAAGTGTTGATAGTGGGAAGTACTTCCAGTACTATATTTTATAGAAGTATTGAGACAATGAAAACAGCCTTGTATTGTCCCTGATCTTAAGGCAAGGTTTCTAAGTCTCCCAATTGAGAATAATGCTCACTGTGGGATTGTGGTAGATATACTGAAGAAAGTTCCTTCAATTCCCATTTTGTGGAGAATTTTTGTCATGAACGGGTATTGGATGTTGTCAAATGATTTCTCTACATCTATTGATCTGATCATATTAATTTTTCTCTTATTGATGTGCTGTATTATGTTGATTGACTTGCAAATATTGAAGCATCCTTGCAAACCCAAGGTGAATTCTACTTGGTCATGGTGCATGATATTTTAGGTGAGTCTTTGGATTCGATTTTCTAGTATTTTTGGTCAAGATCTTTATATCTGTGTTCATCAGGGAGAGTCTTTTGTAGTTTTCTTTTTTGTGATGTCTCGTTTTGCTTTTGGTATCAGGATGCTATTTGCCTTGTAGAAGCTTGAGGAGTTGTTTGTGTGAAGAATTGTTTTCCAGCCTTTAACTTTGAGTCTGTGTTTTCTCTGATTCTTCAAGTGTGTTTCTTGAAAGAAGCAGAATGTTGGGTTCAGTTTTTGATCCATTTTTCCATATTGTGTCTCTTAACTGGTGCGTTTAGACCATTGATATTGAGAGAGATTATTGTCATGTGATTTTATGCCATCTTACTGTAAAAGTTTGTTGTGCCTCTGGGTTCTGTCCTATCTTAGAGTAGCTTCTTCAGCCCTTCTTTTTATTGTGCCACCATGACATATACAATTACAAAGATGTTCATGTTTGGGTTTCAGTCATACAGTGTTACAGCACTAGTGTCCACTTTCCACCACCAATATCCCCTGATTCCCGCCCCCTCCCCAGCCTGCTTTTATGGTAGGCTCTTTTGCCCTCTTCTCTCTCTTACTCTCTTTCCCCTCTCTCTCCCTTTTCTTACACATTGCAACTTGCAATACATACATTTAGAGGTTATCATGTATATCCCTTTGCCTACATTCAATGCTCCAGTTCTAGACTGGTCATATCATTTCCAACAATGACCAGTATACTGTTCCTTTCTCTGTCTTGTCTAACCACTGACTCCCACATACTTGCGGTAGATTCCACTCACTGACAAGACCTCCTGATTCATGTTTTGCCTAGCCTTGGATATTGGTAGCATGCTATTTTTATATCACTGTATCACTGTCTTCCCGTTCATCATCGATTTGCTCGAGCGGGCCCCAGTAACATATCCATATGTCCTGTCTCATGCTAGTAGAGCCCAAGGCATCTGCTTGCTCCAGGAACATAAAGAGCCTCAATCCATTCCGGAATGAGGTCTATAATTGATACTGGTATTTGGCATATATATCAAATACACGCAAATAAATACAGTCTTTCTATATCTGTCCTTTTACTTCTGGCTCATTTCACTCAGCATGATTCTTTCCATATCCATTCATTTATAGTCAAATTTCAAAACTTCATTTTTCCTAACAGCTGAATATCGTTCCATTGTGTAGATGTATGACAGTTTCTTTATCCAGTCCTCTGTTCTTGTCACCCTTCTCGTTAAAGTTGGTTTTGAGTCTATGAAGTTTGAGCTGTTGTTTATCCATGAATTTGTGTATTCATCCTTAGAATCTTAATTAGAGTCAAACTGGGTAAATAATTCTTGGTCAGACCTTCATTTCATTGATCTTTTTTCACTATATCCCATAATTACTTTACTTTTACATTGCTTATTACAACCTATATCTTGCAATGATGGTGTATCAGTGTTGTAACAGCTGCATGCTCAAGGAACTCCAAAATACTTAACATGTGATAAAGTTGGAGTTAAATTTTTAACTGGGTGTTGGCTTTGGGGCATGGGTGTCACTACCGCCTTCTGTTAGAATTATTTTGGGGAGATAGCCCAATCCTGACTCTGTGAAAGCCTGGTGATTTCAATCACAAATCTCACATCCCTGAGTTTATCAATGGCTTAATTTTTGTGTGGAGCTCATCAAAATGACAACCTCTATTTTGCCACCCTGTGTCTTTAAGTTGGTGTGTTTAGAACATTGACATTGAGAAAGATTATTGTCATAGTCTTTGTGCCATCTTTCCTTACAGGTCTGTTATATTTTTAATTGTTCTTTTGCCTTAAAGTAGCCCCTTGAATTTTCGTTCAGGATTGGTTTTAAGTCCATGAAGTTCCTGAAGTGTTGTTTATCCATTAATTTATGTACCATTTATTCAAATTTGAAGGAGAGTCTAGCTGTGTGTAGTATTTATGTGAAGTCTACATTTTGCTAAGATTTTTTTTTTGCTTTTTTGGGTCACACCCTGCAATGCTCAGGGGTTTCTCCTGGCTCTTCACTCAGGAATTACTCCTGGCAGTGCTCAGGGGACCATATGGGGTGCCAGGGATCGAACCCTCACCAGCATGGGCTGGCCATTGCAAGGCAAACACCCTACCCACTGGGCTATCGCTCCTGCCCCCAGATTTTAAAACTACTTCCCACCATTTTCCTTAGGCCTGGAGTATTTTGTTCAATAGGTATGGTGTAAATTTAAGGAATGTTATTTTGTATGTAATTTACTTCTTTGAACTTTTTTTTCAGCTTTGTTTCTCTGTTTATGGTGTTTGTCATTTTGATTAGGATATGTCTTGGAGTCTTTTTATTAGTGTCTCTTTTATCTGGTACTCTTTGGATGCCATGGATCTGAATGCCTCTGGAATCTTCCCATCCATACACCCCATCCTCCAGCTCTGGAAACTTTTCAGCAATGATGTCTTTAACTGTTTCTATCTCATTTGGGTTTCCCTCTCTCTCCCTCTAGAACTCGAATGTTTCTTATGTCGTTCCTCTTGAATTCATCTCATAGTTCTCTGTTCGCCCCTTGGCTTATTTTGAAAACTTTTTCCATTCTTTGCTGTTCTTTGGAGGTTTTCTTCATCTCATCATCAAGCTCTCTGATTCTGTCTTCAGTTGTTTTTACTTGACTGTTAAGCGCACCCATACAGTTTTTCATTTCATCTACCAAAATTTTAATCAATGCCATTACTGATTGTAGTTTTCTTTATCTCTACTCTTTGCACTTGTATTGTTTTGGCTGTCCATTCCAATGCTCCTTTTATATCCTTCTATATTTTGTTGGCTGTCCATTTCACTGTTTCTTTGATCTCATTAAAAATGTTCACTATTTTGACATTTTGTCTCTGAATTCTCTGTCAGAGAGATTATGTATGTGAGCATTCCTGTTGAGGTTTTAGGGCTTCTATCTTCATTCAAGGCTCATGGTGGCTTTCTTCACTCTTTCTCCATGGTACCTATGTACTCGAGAGGTGATTCTTTCTAATACATTATCAGTGTCCCCCCTCACTGCCTGAGCAGGATCTGGGGAGTTTTTTAGATGGTGGTCTCTTCTTTTCTGAATAGGATACGGTGGGGAAAATTAACTTTTGTCTCCCTGATTGGTTGCCTGTTCCAAAAACCATGCCCACCTGTGGGAGTAGCCATGCATTATGGCCTTGCAAACCACCATTGTTGTGGATTCTGTGCCCCAAACTGCCTCCAGTTTGCCAGCCTCTAGAAAATGTCTTCCTGCTATGTCATGGGGTCACCTATCATTAAAATTTAATTTGATGGTAACCAGGCTAAGAAAGGATGCAATTTGTGCAGAATTTCACAACTAGGGGTAATAGCAGTTGAATAAATGACAAATAATTTTAGGAGTTATTTCATAATATTAAGGGAATATGTTGCTGTGTCACATTTTGGAAATACCATTCGCATCCCATTTGATCCTCCAAGTACCGCCAGGAATAATTCCTGGAGTGCAAAGCCAGGAGTAATCCCTGGACATTGCTGGTGTGTCCCCAAATGCTGTAAATAAAAAAAAGGATAATACCATTGTGAATAATTGTTCTCAGCTTGGTGAATAGTATCTTTAAAGTGGTGTTTCAAAAGAGACTTTTAGTATAACTGTAGTATTTGTTCTAAATTATTTCACTTTCCAAAAATTTTCCAAGTGAGGAGGTTTATTTTGAGTTGGTTCTGGACTAGCAGTCTGGGGTTCTTCTTGTTGTTTTTTTCAGTGTTTTAGCCACATTCAGTAGTACTCAGGCTACTAATAGCTCTGCACTCATAAGTCACTCCTGATGGTACTTAGGGACCATAAGGGATATGGGTATTGAACCTGGGTCAGCTGCATGCAAGGCGAATGTCCTACAAACTTTGCTATCACTCTGGCCTCAAAGGATCAGGAATTTTGAAAATTTGCACTCATGATCCTTTTTCACCCAAAATATGAAATATAAGCAAGTGCTGCACTGACAGAAACACTGTGGAGTTATTATGTGGCTGGTTGAGTTAATTTTTGATCAGCAAATGTTAAGAAATCTGTCAAATACTTCACAGCCCCCACATTGTAGGTGTCATGATCCATGGCTTAAGAAGATAGTTTCCCCATGATTCCTACAACATCTCTAGGAAAAGACTTTTTTATAAACTTTCCAAATAATTTCTTAGGAACTTAGTCTTCCTAACTGTTGACTCTTCTTTAAGTTTATTTTAAAATGTTTTATGAAGGCACATGATTTACAAAGTTATGCATAGTTGAGTTTCAGGCATACAATATTCTTTTTTTTTTTTTTTTCTTTTTGGATCATACCCGGCAATGCTCAGGGGTTATTCCTGGATCTGCACTCAGGAATTTCTCGTGACAGTGCTCAGGGGACCATATGGGATGCCGGGGGATCGAACCCGGGTCAGCCACGTGCAAGGCAAATGCCCTATCTGCTGGACTATCACTCCGCCACAATATTCTTTTCTTAAATTCTATTTAAACACCATGATTTACAAAGTTCAACCTTTTCACAATACAGTTGTTAGAAAGATTCATTGTCCAACACCAATCCAACCACTAGTGTGCCCTTTTCACCACCCCTCATTTCCCTCCCACCCCATCCCCATGTTGGCTCCCTTAACCAGCACTAATTATATTGTATTAAAGCCCATATAGAGAATGGTATTGATAAAGTCATGACTTTTTTTCTGTGTTATGTGCAAAGCCTGGTTAATATCTGTTCTTAGATTCACTTTCTAAGTTTCTAGAATGTAGTGGGTTTTTATTTGTCAACCCCAGACCCACCACTATTGCACCTATGGCCAACACTTATTTCAATTTTTTTCTCCATCTCTGTTTGAACTTGTCCCTACGCATACACTGAATAAATCTATTCCTTATACTGGTCTGTTTGCTGATGTTTGCCCTTGGTAGGAACTAGAGTATAGAGCAGATTTTCTCAGCATGGGGGGCATACGAATCTCCGTGAGTGTTGCAGTTACTCCAAGAAGCCACAGAACAAGGGGTCAGTTGGGAGGCACAGGGAAGGGGACAAGGTTCTAAGGAGGCCACTGGTGTAGGGAACTCCCAGAGTAATCCTCTGCCTCATGCTGAAGCTCAGCAGACTAAAGGTGGTATTGTTAGAATGATGATTCTGCTGCTAATGGCAACAGCAATGGTAGCAGTTGAAAACAGCATAAGCAAATTGATAACCTTTTCTAAATTTTTGTATTTTTTGTTGGTGCTGAACCCAGCACCTCATTCATTCAGGCATGTGCTCTCTCACTAATCCTCAGTCCCAGCCTGTGAAATGTTTTAATTAGGATTTATGAAACCTTCCAATGGTATCACCAGTTCTTCAAATAAAATTGTGTTTATATGTAACCAGATGGAACCATTGATTATACCTTCAGTTGCAGGTTCATTAGAAAGTAGAATTATTTTATGTAGATGTAAAATATCTACATCTGGCCCGCCATCCCAGCAGAGCCTTGCAGGAAGCCAGAGGAATCCCCACACCATGAGGGCTGCCAAGTTTCCACATCCAGACTCCCCAGCTCGTCGGAGCTCTACCCTGCAGAAGAGCTGATCATAAGTTTAGCTCTCGTGTCCGCACATTGTGACTGCACAGATCATCAATAAATGTATGAGATGAGAGGCGACTACAAGAGTATCCCACCCACATGGCAGATCCTGGAAAGCTACCCGTGTCGTATTTGATATGCCAAAAACCAGTAACAATTATAGACTCATTTCCATGACTTGATGAAATGGTTTGAGGCTCTTTATGTTCCTGGAGTGAGCAGATGCCCTTGGGTTATTTCGCATATGACAGGAGGTATGGAGATGTTACTGGTGCCCGCTTGAGCAAATCAATGAACAACGGGAAGACAAGTGATACAAGTGATATGGCCTGTTTGAGTGAATTCTCTAAATATGGTCAATGAATATATTCTTAGACAAAAGTCAGTGAAGATGATTAAATCTCTGTTGTGCCATTTGAGCCTGCTGTATAGGAAATTATTGATATGTTCCCACATCATTTCCACACACTTGTGATTTTATGTCCCATACTTAATTCTATGAAAGGTGATGGATGCCTGGTACATTAGTATATCAGGCTTTGATATATTGTGTGGCCTCTTGTGGTTGTGCATGACAGGCAGAGCCAGCAGGAACAGGCATACAATTTTCAACATTAATCCCATCACTAGATCCCCAGTGTCAACTTCCTTCCACCAATGTTCCCAGATTCCCTCCCACACCCTCCAACATAGCCTGCCACCTTGATTGGCACCTCTTAAAATTTGGTTGTTGCAGTTTATATTTCATGTTTTCAGATCTACTGACTCCCATGGTTTAGATAATATACATATACCATACTTCTATACTGCCAATATGTATTGGCAGTATAGAATCAGCTGCCTCGGACACCTGGCAATTTTACCTCACATCTACCTCTTCATACTTCCCCTTAGTTTGTTTCCTTCCTTGTCCTCCTCGGTTCTTAAATAGCATCCAGCATAATCTGCATATTGTCCCTTAGGAATGCAAGATTGCATTCCTATGTCTTGTTATTCTGTATACCACAGATAACTGAGATCATCTTGTGTTTGTCTTTCTTCTTGTTGAATGACAGCTTTAGCTAGTTTGGGAGCTTTGCTGTTTTGCCCACTCACAGCTTAATCTACTTAAGCCAAGCAAGGTTCATCTAATGAGATCTCTTCTATGTAAACAGTGCTAGGGGGTGTTGCAGTTACAGAAGTCACTTTGACTCTGAATAACTTCTGACTTATTATACATCTACTAAGACTTCTAGAAAATCGATTAATGTGGATGCCAAGTGACCAAGACCTCTATGTCTTCTAGATTGGGCACAGCTCCTCCTTAGACCCACTGCACCCAGCGTGGGACAGTTAGAATTTACCAGGAGACTACCACCCTGGCTACGTTGAGACTATAGAAAGATTATAGGAAGGATCATGCTAGTTTGCTCTCAAGCAGGCGAGTGTGACCCTTTCATTATATGTAGAACAAGATACTCAGAATCACCCTGGTGCAGATAATAAGAACTATGTGGGTACCATCTAGATTACTGAAGCTCTTGAAATGAAGATGTATTACTTTATATTACTTTATACTAGCTCTCTCTCCAGTGTTTTACCTAAGAGATAATCTACAAAGAAGAGATTAGTCTGTGGAATAACTTTGTTTATACCTGTAATAGGGGTTTGACACTGCCCTTCTACAATTTGTTTAGGGTACTCTGCTGACATGACCCTCCTGGATTACTTTGGTGTATATAAGAGGACTCACTTGAGTCCCCCTTGACCTTTTGCTCCTTCTTTTTTGGTAGGACTCCTCTTGGCTGAGATCCTCTCTCTTTGGTGGGAGACTTAAGCTCTTTTGTATGGTCTAAGTTTGGACCAGAGCTAGAGTTCTTTCATTATATTGGATTGCTGTGGAAGAGCTTTTGTACTATTAAAAGCCTTTTTGGAACTGCACCGCACTCATGAGTTTTTATCCGTTCCCCAGCGTCTTCGGAGGTAGAAGAGAACTTCTGCCCTGGTACTGTCGGGGACCCCAGCCACATACCTGACACTTCAACTTCTTAACATGATATCCTCTAGTATATTCAAATTCAATAAACTGCATGATTTCATCCTTCTTTGTCGCTTTATACTATTTTATTGTCTATATTTGCCATATCGTCACTGTCTCCTTATCTATTATTGAACACCTAGTTTAGTTCTATTCCTAGATATTGTGCTAAGTGCTGTCATTAATGGTGTGAATATGTCCATTTGAATGGATATTTTTGTGTTTAGAGGGTAGATAGCAAGATGTGGAATTGCTGAGTCATATGGAAACACACTTGATTATTCTCTGAGAAATCTCAACACTGTTTCCATAGTGGTTTAACCAGACATTTCCACAAACTGTGAATGAGAATTCCCTTTTCACCACATATTCACCAATATTGTTCCCTGATTTTTAAAGATATGTGCTATTCTCACTGTTGTGAGATGATATCCCATTGTTGTCTTGATTTGGATTTTCCTGACAAGTGCTTCTTTATGAGTCTATTAGGACAACTTTTTCTTAAGAGACATGTTCTGTTTATTTTCTCTCCCCATTTTTGATAGGTACTTCGGATATTTTGTTCCTGATCTTTGTTATATGTTTTTGTTTTACATATAAGTATATATATTTGTTATATATATTCATATATGATCATTTCCTAGTCATCATCATAGTGGTCTCTTCTCTGTCTGACCCCACTCTCTGCCTTGTGGCAAGCTTCCTACTAAGATCAGTGCTCCTGGTCTTGCTTTTTGGGTATAATTCTTATTTTAATTTGATGTTCTCCTATTTATTTAATTTTATCTCTGTTGCCTTTGCCAGGAGCTCTTATGTATTGAGAATACATTTGTATTCTATTTTCTTGGAATCAGCTGCCAATATTTTCCCCATTGCAATTTAATAGACTTCTTCTCTCTTCTCAAGGTTTTGATCCATTTTGAATTGGCTTCAGTGAAATATGTAAAAAATGTATTTAGCTTCCTTTTTCCTGAGTAATTCAGTTTTTCCCAATGTCATTTGGTGAAAAGGCTATTGTATCTCCAGTTCATGCACCAATTTCCTTTGTAAAACAAAATGAGTTAAATCGGGCCGGGGAGAAAATACAGTGGGTACAGTTTTTTGCCTTGCATGCGACTGACCAAGTTTCTATCACCAGTACCCATTATGGTCCCAAGAGCACAGCCAGGAGTAGTGCCTAAGCAGAGAATCAGAGTAACCCCAGAGCATTGTTGAATGTGGTTCCAAAACAAACAACAAATTAGTTAATCACAGAGTTGATGATTACTCTTTAGAAACGTGATTCTAAACCTTCAATCAGAGTCTATCCTTTTTCTAGCTAGAACTATGCTATTTTAATCATTATAGCTTTATATTCACTGTCAATGTCTCACTGCCTTCCCGTTCATCATAGATTTGCTCGAGAGGGCACCCAGTAACATCTCCATATGACCTGTCTCATGCAAGTAGAGCCCAAGGACACCTGCTTGCTCCAGGAACATAAAGAGCCTCAAACCATTCCATCAGGTCATGGGAATGAGGTCTATAATTGTTACTGGTATCTGGCATATCAAATATGACACGGGTTGCTTGCCAGGCTCTGCTGTGCGGTTAGCATACTCTTGTAGTCATCTCAAAAATCCAGCATTTATTGATGAACTGTGCGCCACCTGCAGCTGCGTGAGACGGGCTGTGATAGGCTGGTCTGCTGGATGGAGTTCTGACGAGGTAAGTCCGATGTGGAAAGTGGAGGTCCCTCATGAGTGGGGGGATCATTTGGCTTGTTGTGAGGCTCTGCTGGGTTGGCGGGCCAGGGGCTAGAACCTGCCATCCGTCCTGGGTGCCTCATGAGCAGCTGGGCACAGTGAGAGCCAGTAGCAGCTCTGCCCCATGTCTGTCTCTGGATCAGCATACCTGGGCCGGATTAAAAAAGACTGTAGCAGGGTGGATCTCGATGAGCCAGGCTATGATAGGCTGGTCTGCTGGGTGGAGTTCTGATGAGGTGTAAGTCTGGATGTGGGAAATGGTGGTCCTCATGGAGTGGGGGATCGTCTGGCTTGTTGTGAGGCTCTGCTGGGGTGACGGGCCAAGGCTAGTACCTGCCATCCCTCCTGGGTGCCTCATGAGCGGCTGGGCACAGTGAGAGCCATTAGCAGCTCTGCCCCATGTCTGTCTCTCTTTTTAAAAAAATAGCTTTATATTATAGTTTAAAAATTAGGTAATGAAGTAACTCCCAGTTTATTATTTCTCAGTATGGATTTTACTATTTAGAGTGTTTTATAATCCAAAAAACTATTATATGCTTTTTTTTCCTTTTTGGGTCACAATACTCGGGGTTACTCCCTGGCCCTGTACTCAGGAATTATGCCAGGCAGTGCTTGGGGACTGTTGGAGGATAGGTTTAGCTCTTCTGGGAGTTTTGTTGTTTTGCCCACACCCAGCTTAATCTTATTTAAATCAAGGTTCATTCTAATGAGATCTCTCTTCTATGTAAACACTGCTAGAGGGTGTGGCACTTACAGAAGTCACCTTGATTGAATAACTTCTGACTTATACATCTACTAAGACTTCTATGTTTTCTAGATTTGGCACAGGTCCCTCTTTATACACACTGCACCCAGCGTGGGACAGTTAGAATTTACCAGGAGACTAACACCCTGGCTACGCTGAGACTATAGGAAGACTATAGGAAGGGTCATACTAGTTTGCTCTAAGCAGGCGAGAGTGACCCTTTCAGTACACGAGAACAAGATACTCAGAATCACCCTGGTGCAGATAATAATAAGAAGGACCTTGTGGGTACCATCTAGATTACATGGAGCTCATGAAGTTAAGATGTATTACTTTATATCAGCCTCTCTCTCTCTCCAGTGTTTTTACATAAGAGATAATCTCCTTAGTTCTTGGCATAACCTTTGTTTATACCTGCAATAGGGTGTGGCACTACACTCTGTTTAGGGTTCTTTGTTGACATGACAACCTCCCCTGATTGGATTACTTTGGTGTATATAAGGGGCTGACTTGAGGCCCCCTTCACCTTTTCCTTTTGCCTTTTGGTCCCTCAGCCTTCAGCTTTTGGCTCCTGTGGCTTTTGGCTCCTCCTTGCGGCTTTTGGCTTTTGGCTTTTTGCTCTTTGGCCTTTGGCTCCATCTTCTGGGTAGGACTCAGCTCAGGTGAGATCCTCTCTCTCTTTGGTGGGAGACTTAGGCTCTTTTGTATGGTCTAAGTTCGGACCAGAGCTAAAGTTTGTTCATTATATTGGAGTGCTGTGGAAGAGCTTTTGTACTATTAAAAGCCATTTTTGAAACTGCACGGACTCGTGAGTTTTCATCTGTTCTCCCGCGCATCCTCGGGAGGTAGAAGAGAACTTCAGTCCTGACACTGTGAGGGACCCCCGCGGCGTTCCCGACAGGGGACCATATGGGATGCCGGGGATCAGACCTGAGTCAGTCAGCTACCTGCTGTACTATCCCTCCAGACCAAGTTAATCTTTTCTGCCTTGGAGAATGTCCTCTGAATTGGATAGGAGCTATGTTTTAATATATTTAATAATTTGGGTAGGATGGTTATTGTGACAACATTGACCTGAGTGTTCTTTTAACTGTATTCACTTAGTCTGATATTAGGCCATTAGTGTTTTCTTTTGTAAATGTTTATTTATTTTAATGTTAATATACCACAGTGAAATATACAATTTCAAAAAATGTTCATAATTGGGTTTCAGTCAAACAGTGTTCCAGAACCCATCCATTCACCAGTGTGCATTCCCATCACCAATGTCTCCTGATTCCCTCCACCAGCCTGCCTCATAGCAGCACTTTTCTTCTTTCTCTCTCTTTCTCTCTCTTACACACTTTCTATTCTCTCTTACCCTTCTCTAATACATTGTGCCTTGTAATGCATACATTTAGGGGTTTTCATTTATATGCCTTTGCATACATTCAGTACTCAGTTCTATGCTGGTATTACTTCCAACAATTATTAGCACACTGATCCCTTCTCTGTCTTATCTAACCTCTGACTCTCACACAATTGCAATAGGTTCCACCCACTGACAAGTCCTCCTGATCCATATGTTGCGTGGCCTTGTATATAGGGTATCATAATTTTATATCATGTTAATGAATGAAGTCATTCTATATCTGTCCTTTTCCTCTGACTAATTTCACTCAATATGATCATCTACATGTCCCTACATTTATAAGTAAATTAAATAGCTTTGGTTTCCACAGCAGCTGCATGGTACTCCACTGTATGTATCATAGTTTCTTTGTCTATTGTCTGTTCTCAGGCACTGAGTCTACTAGGAGTGATCCTTTAGCTCAGAGCCCACAACATCACCTGTGTGTGGCCCCTCTTCCCCAAAATGTATTGAACAAACATTGATTGCTCCCTGAATTAGAAAAAAGGAAGAAGAAGATATTTCAGGAACTATTGGGGAAATTTTTATGTATCTTATACTTTTATTGCTTTTATGAAATATTCATTACATATCTTGAATATGATAATGCACAATTATATCAATGTATGTAAATAATTTTAGGGAATGTGCTGAAATGTTTTGAAATAAAAATATTTTTACAAGTTGTTTTTTAAATATGTGATATGTATATGTGTCAAGAAATGCATCGTATATATACATAGCTCTCAAAGAAAGATAAAGGAATGAAGCAAGATATTAACAAATAATGATTCCAATTTAATGCTTAATGTTTTAACTTTGAATGAGACAGAGTGGCATATTGAACTCCCTACAAACCTCAGTGAGCTTGGTTACTGTGTGGATATGGTCGATTGTGCTGAATCCTTTCGGAAGCCAGCTTGTTCCGCATGGTTGTCCTTCATCTAATGTTCTGCCAATCCTGTTCAGGATGACTCGAGTACACAGCTTGTAGATGAGAGAAAACAGGAAGATGGGGCTATAGTTGCCAATGTAGTGAATGTCTCCCTTCTAAAACAATAGAACTGTCCTGCTGGTTTTCCATGGGGAGGGCACCTTGCATTTAGACAGGTAGCATATGAAGAGCCGAGACAGTGTATTGATGAGTACCAATGGCAGATTCTTCAGGCTTTCGAGTCTGACTTTGTCTGGGCCTGGTGCTGTTCCCTTCTTTATTGATGAAATAGCTTGTCATATTTCAGAAGGGAGAACGTTGAGAACGACATATCCATCCTGCGGAATTTGTTATGTGGGCAGGTGAACGTGGCTATCAAAGAGATCTGAGTAGAAGTCATGGATAATCTTCACATTGCCTTTCTGGAAGATGTGAGAGATCCATCAGGACGTCGGAGGGCAGTCATCTTGGTCTTATAGTTGGCAAAAAACAGGCAGGTGTTGCGAATGTTTTCCCCGGATTCTGCTGCATCTTCCAGTATTTCTTCTCTTCTCTCTTTGAGGTCTTTTCCTTTTATTGTTCCTCTGCACTGCTTTGCGAGCTTGGACGTTAGCATTTGGTCGCCTAAGGCTCGCGCTTGCACATTGGCAAATGAGCTCGAGAGTTTTTGAAGATAGGCATCCTTTTGTGGGTTTTCTCTCCCTGGCATTTTTTGCACAATCATGGAGGTGCTGAACCAGTTGGTTGTTTTCTTCATCGATGTCGCCAATGATGGTATCATCCAATGTTGCCGCAATGGTGCCAAAGAGTTCCCAGTTGGTGGTTATTCTGGGAGTTCTATTCTTAGACTTTGCAGCCTTTTCTCCCAGTTGTGTGAAGTAGAATTTTGCATGAAGGAGACGGTGGTCCGATACTGTTTGGAATTTTGGGATGCCAGCAACATTGGTCAGGCAAAACCGTCGATTGAAAATGATGTGGTCAATTTCATTGTGGAACTGTCCACCAGGAGATTCCCATGTCCAACTTTTTGCTTCAACTTTCGGAACTGTGAGTTCCCATGAATGGTCTTGGTGGACATGATTAACTCCAGATAATCTTCCCCCTGTCCGTTCCATTCTAGGTCATGGGTTCCGATGTGGAGTTCTTTCGGCTGATCTTCTCGGTTCTATTTTTTTGGCATTAAAATCACCCGCTCTATGGTCTTGTAGAAGGTGTGATCTTTCTTATAGAACTCCTCCAGTTCCATGTAGAATTTATCAATTTCATCTACCTTGTATGTGGATGTTGGTGTAGACAACAAAGATAGAAATTGCTGGCAGTGGGCAACATCTCTTCAAGTGTAATCATCCGATATGTTTTTGTTAGGCATTGAAATGAATCAATGTTAATGGCCATGTCTGTGTTGACAAGGACACTGATGCCACCGATGCCTCTTTCATT
>JAJIBD010001715.1:0-25138 GCA_021461705.1 Cryptotis parvus
CAAATGAGAAGAACAGAACAAATGAAGTCCTACAGGCTTACAGGTGGCCAACAAACATGTGAAAACAAGTATATCATCACAGATTACCAGGTAAATTGTACATAAAAATGGCAATGAGATATCACCTTGTAGCAGGAAGAGTGGCCTATATAAAAAAGTCCAGAAACAATGTAGGGGGTGAGACAGTATAAAAGAGGAATCCTCATACATTGTTGGTGAGATTGTCATCTGGTTCAGCCTGTATGGAATATAGCAAGGAGACCTATATTGAAAATAGAATTATCATATGAACCCATGATACTGTTCTGAGGATCTGTCATAAGAGCACACAAAAAAGCATTTGAAAAACTTGTTGCAATGATAACTCCTAAACATTTGTATTGCAAGCACGCAGTGTGTAAAGAGAAGGAAGAGAGGAGATGTGTGTGAGAGAGAGAGCAAGAGTGAGAGTGAGAGCAAGAGAGAGAGAGAGAGAAGAGGCAAAGTGCCTGCCATAGAGGGAGGCTGGGGGACAGGGGAAGGAAAATGGGAAACTGGGGACATCGGTAGTGGGAAGTGGGCATTGGTGGAGGGATGGGTGCTGGAACACTCTATAACTGAAACCCAGTTATGAACAGCTTTGTATTACAATCTCATGGTGGTATAATAATAAAATTTATAATAATAAAAATATAATATAAAGTATTGTACATAAAATTGTAGAAACCAACTACATTCTGGAAATTCAGATGTCCACTGCAAGAACAGGAATAGACCAGATTAGCCCATAAACCTCAACCTCAACCTCAACCCTAAACCCTATCCTGGACTATTTCATGAACCCCACAGCCCTATTCCAGAACTCAGTGGAACTGAAGAGCTGTCGTGTTGCAAATTACTTTACCCACTAAGGAGGAGAAAAGGAAGGAGATGAGAATTCTTCTAGCTTGACAGCAGATTGGGCCCCTGGGTTAAATCCAGAGCCACAGCAGAACCCTGCAAACTATCTTGTGGTGTATTCGGTATGCCCAAAACAGTAACAATAATGGACCTCATTCCCAACAAATGGGGATGTTACTGGTGTCTGCTCGAGCAAATTGATGAACAATGGGAAGACAAGTGATAAAATATAAAGTATAACATTTATTATTATAATAATAATTTATTATTATGATATTATAATAAAATTTAAGAAAGCTTGTTGCAAACCTACATAAAATAGCCAAGACCTAGAAACAACTCAAATTCCCAAAAAAATAGATGAGTGGATAAAGAAATTCAGGCTGTAAAGAGAAGATGAAAATCTTACATTTTACTACAACTCAGATAGAACCAGAGGGGGTCATACAAACACAATAAGTCAGAAGGAAAAGAAAAAAAGTTGAATAATCTCATTTGTATGGTGAATAAAAAATAAAGTAATGGAATAAACAATAACAATGAGAACTTATCTTTGTGCTCTGGCAACAGAAGTGAGGCGATTAACTGAGAGGAAGAGTGTGAGGGGGAAGAATGAGGTGGACTAGAAATGACTAAAAGAAATCCAGGTGCTCTGCATGGTCTACTCTCTCTCTGGTCCCAGTTCAGACCACATTTTATTAGGAAAACTTCAATAAATGAAAATCCATTTTGTGTTATTACATCTTAGTAGCCACTAGTATACTATTATAATAATGTGTGTGGGAAAGGTGTGGAGAATTCAGAATCATCATACATTGGCAGTGAAAATGTAAAATAGTGTAGTCACCTTGAAACAGACAGTCCCTAAAACAGCTAAAAACAGTTATCATATGGCCCAGAAATTCTTTCTAGGTAATATCCAACAGAAATGAAATGCACACAAATGTTTAGTGCAACAGCAAAGTTTATAATAAACCCTAAATGAAAACAAACCAACTGTTCACCAATTGAAAGTGAAATGTGGGTATATCGGTATATCCACATATAAGTGGAGAAGTGAAATGTGGTATATCCACACCAGGAAAAATTACTCACTCATAAAAATGGATGTCATACTTCTGCACAGAACAGCTGGGATGGACCCTGAAAGATTATGGTACCTGAAAAACACAAGCTGGGAAAGGCCATATGTTTTTATATGACTCCTTTGATAGGAAATACAGAGAACAGACAATCCTTAGAGATATAGATTGTTGGTTTTCAGGGTATGAAGGTGGTGGTTATGAGAGTGACTGGTGTTGATGTGTAGAGGCTGGATAAAAAATTTATTTGGCAGAAGACTGTGGTAATAGCTATACAATTTGTGAACATAATATCTACTGAATTCTAAGCTTTGTAAATGTGAACTTCATGATTTTTAAATTACAATTTTCAACATGAAACCAATATGTTAGGAATGTAATGTATCTGCATAAATACAAAGCCAAATAGTGATAGGAAGAGCCAGAGAACAAGGAGATTAGAGCCCTCATTAAGAAAGAACTATTGCATTCTAGCAAAAGAACCATTAAATAAGAAGTCCAAATGATTCTATAGTCATTTTGGAGCTTTTTGGCTCACAATCAACTGATACCCAATAATGCATGGCAAAGGGAGAGATACTTAATATATTTATAATGAAGTTTAAGTCAAAAGGCCTGTCTTATAATTTCTAGGTGTGTGTGTGTGTGTGTGTGTGTGTGTGTGAGACTAACTGCATAATGCAATTGAGTAAGTTTCCTCGTCTACAAAACAGAATTTTCTTGGCGTTGAGAGGTAAATTAAATTCACATATAATAATTAAATATTTAATTTTTTATTATAATTATTGTTTTCTAAACCCAATGTGCTCTGGGCTAAACTCTTAGCTCTGTGTTCAGGGATCTCTCCTGGCAAGGCTTGAGGACACCAGGGATTGAACCCAGGTTAATTGCATGCAAGGCAAGTGTCCTAGCCGGTACATTATCTCTCTGACTCCAGGAACACAATTTTCTAAAAGCCAATTCAATTATGCTTGAATAATCATTAACAATAATAAGAATAGCAATAAAGTAATGAAAGAGACTATATCAATAACTGGTTTTGATAGATGTGCTTGCCATTAAAGGTCACCACAATTTTGCTTAGTTGAACTTAAACTCATTTAATGCACATAGTAGATAGGGTATATTTATTAAATTACTCTATTCTCATGTACATTACATAGAATATTATAAATGTTATCTATCAAGATAACCAATTTGTTACATGCTAGTAATTACATATAGTTACATATCTACATTTATATATATTAGTACTTACATATGGCATACTATATTATATATACACACATACATATTGATATATAAACACATATGGTGATATATAACTGAAGCAACTAGCATCTTATTTAAATTTGATGGGAGTCTTTTTGTACCCAGTACTATTTGGAGATGCCCACATTTCAAATATGTTTCTGAATTTTTAATGTGAAAATATAAAAAAAATTCTCTAAGAATAGGAAGTCAGTTTAGGAATGAAACTTCCTCTCTTGCTTAAAAGGCTGTGTTTTCCTATGCAAATGTAGCAAAGCCCAGAAATTAGCAATGACTGCTAAATTAACACACTTGAAGAGCTTGGCTGGTTCTAATAGGCAGTCAAATGGTCTTGTTACATTGTAATGGTGCCAAGCTAATTGAAGTGATTACTGTTGCTCACGAGCAGCGTTTTTGAAGTAGAAGTCTTTTAAATTATCCATAGACGTTAAATGTCAGACACTATTGTGTAATTATACTTTGTAAATGCTGAATGTCATAAGGCATCACAGGTAATTGAGGTTTACAGAGAAGAGCTTTTTCTAAACCTAATTGGGCATCAACTCTTTGTCACTTTTAAAAAATCTAATTGGGCATCAAGTTTTTCGTGCCACGGGACACTCCAATGCCTCAGAGACTCTTTCTTTCCCACCTTTCTTGGCTGGGCTTACTCATGGGGTCCACACGTCAAAATGACTCTAAGCCACTGCGCTTTCAAATCCCCTGTCTATATTGTCTTCTGGAATCTTCCAAGAAGGGGACACACTGGTTTGGCTTATCACAGGCAGAAGCTTTCTGGGAAGCCGGCTGTGACTCTCTGATGACAGTCTGGCCAGAATTCCATTCTGGTCTTCCGAATGGAATACCAAGTCACTGCACGTCTGAGTAATTCTAGAATATTCTGTGTGTTCTAGGCTTTTCGTCTCCGGGTTGATGGTGGTTTATGAGTGATTTTAAAGGAGCGCTTTTCATGACGGAGAATCTTAGGACCCTAAAATCCCCACCAGAGCCTGGAGGGCAGGGACAACTTGCTCTGCAGCGCTGCCTGAGTACCAGCAGGTGCGGCTCTCTCCCGCTCCCACCCACCAAGAATCCAGCCGTAGTTTGTTCCATGTTTTTATTTCCTAGTTGCTGTTGGAAAACAAATTATGGCTCTAATTTTAAAAGAACTCATAGGAATGATTTCCTTTGTTACTTTTGTGATAGTAATCCCAGTCACTATTCAAACTCTGGAGTTGTCAACTGTTCTGTCTGGTTGAACTTCACACAGGCAGTCACCAAACAAACAGCCAAACTGGACTTTATAATATGAACATCATGTTGGTCTGTGGTTTGTCTGAGTTCGTCACTTAGGCTCTCTGAAAACAGTTTCCATTTCTGACAGAGCAGCTAGCTGGGAATATACCAATAAAACCACATACCACATTATTGCATAACTCTTAATGTATGTGTTCAATTGGTCACCAAATTTGATTAAATAAAACGGTTATTATCTCTCTGTGATTTCCTGACAGGGTGTTCATTGTGTGCTTTCAGCAGGTAGCAATTTATGAAAGTCTTGGCTTATTTGTAAAGCTATCTTTATCTGTGCTTTTTAAAGCCTTCATTATTCTCTGGGATAAATTGAGTTCTGATTAAAGTGTTTTCTGCCCCACACAAGGAGATTGTATAGGAGAAATGTCAATGAGTACAGAAAAGAGTGTGGATATTTATTTTCCACAATATGAAAAAAATAAAGAAAAGGGAGCAGATTCTTGCTGAGCATGTTCTAGAGAGTTTGCATGATTTGTGAAGCCAGATGCAGAAATGTCCATAGAGCTACTCTTAATGGCCAAGCTGTATTACAGACAGCAAAGATGGATTTTTATTCATTGATTATGCATTTTTTCATTGTGCTATTAAAAAGGCAAATTCAGTGAGTGCTTCCTATTCATTATAAGTAATATACAGATACTTGTCAGAAATAACCCTAGGCAATAAGTCTAGTTTTTCTAGCATCACTTTTGAAGGTGGCTTTTATGATGTTCCTGTCAGAGAATAATCAGGTTCAAGGATATTATTAAAGGTGTTAAAATTTTAGAGCAATAATATGCAAGATGCCACACAAAGTGTTGAATTAGACATGGCTTGTGCACAATGAGCTCATGCATCCCATTTCATTTTGTTTCCTTCTTGAGCAAATTACATGTCCCTTGATAAAGTTCTCACCTCTCAAACCTGGAAGTATTTCTTATCAGAGAGTCTATTGCTTTTAGATAAAACATGATGGCTTATACCAGTGGGAAGACCGTCTTATTGACATGATATTGAGAGCTAAGGTGTGTGGGGGAAACTCATAGCCAGCTTTGAAGAATGATTCAGTCATATTACAGGGTTCCGATTTCCAGGAATCTTTTGACAAAGGTTTGGAATAGAGGGGCTGGAGTGATAATCCAGCAGGTAGGGCATTTGCCTTGCATGCGGCCGGCCCATGCTGGCCCGGGTTCGATCCCGGCATCTCATATGGTCCCCGAGCACCATCAGGAGTAATTCCTGAGTGCAGAGCCAGGAGAAACCCCTGAGCATTGCCGGGTGTGACCCACAAAAGCAAAAAAAAAAAAAAAGGTTTGGAATAGAAGCTACTGAACTATGACTACTCAACTGAGAATCAAAGTTTTAGGTAAATGATCTCATTTCTCTACATGCTCCTGGGACGAGTTTGTCATTCGTAAGGTCAGAGTTCTGCTGGTTTCACAAGGTTTGGTCATCAGAATCATTCATTACTCATTTTAAGATTTTCTAGTCAGAAACAAGGTGAGCTTGCTTTCCCTGTAGTTCAAGTTGGGATCCTATGACCAAATTTGACTGATGTGAGTAGTACGTGCTATTTTCAGACTGCCCCCTGAGTTGGAATGTAACATCTCCTTAAAGATTTTGTCATGCTTATTGTTGCAGCAGGTAATATCTACAATGAATGTGCACTGGCTTCTGGAGCAAAGAAACTTGGTCAGGTCTCATAGGTGACCCTTAACATACATAGAGGATGAATAAAGAAACACCATTTCTTATAAGTGAACTTTTCTTTACTGAAGTACAAAAACCTTCCCGAAATGTTTTAATCTTGAAATCCTGGTCAATCAAAAATCATTCTGAAGAATTAAAAATAAATGTCATAATGCTGATTATACATAAACTGACCTATATCCTCTTAGATCCATGCTTAACAACAAGATAACAAAAAACCCGTTTTTAAGTGCTTGCCTTTAAAAACAGTACACACTTGTATCAATTTCCAGGGCAATGAGAACAGGATCATAACAACCATCCAACAAGTATTTGCTGGTGTCCTACTGTATGTGCAGTAATGTGTTAGGAATTAGGAGAGGTTGCGAAAAAACAAAACATAAACAACAGAAAACTGGCCATGATTTGAGGGACATCACAATATGGTTGGTAAAAATAATGAAAAGTATTGTAGATGAAATAGAAAGAAAATTATATTAATCAGGGCTCAGCGTTTGCCAGAGAATTAGACAACAGAAACTTGACAGTTGGATAGAAGAATAGATGATGGAAGAATAGGTACATAGATGATAGATATCTCCTGTTGTCTCTGAATATCTGGCAAACCCTCAACCATGATTAATATTCATATACATATTCACAGAAGAATGCACACAGGTACATGCGCATTATATATTTGTATATAAATATGTATATAATATGGATACATTAATACATATATGTGTACATATGCGACCTATATTGTCTAGAATATCACACGTACATCATATCAAGAAAGAGGTTTTGTTTACATGGAATGACTCATAGAATATGGAAGGTGAGATGTTAGATGAATCAAGTTGATGATTTTTAAAAGTGTGTAATTTAGTTTGAGCTACTCAGTGGTATAGATTTCCATCTGAGTCTGAAGACATGAGAATTAGGAAGTCTGCCGGCAGGAGATCAGTGCTCCAGTTCAAATAGGCAGAGAGGATTTTTGGCCTCCTCCTCCATTTTTCCTCTATTTAAGTCTGCAACCCAGAGGGTGATGGCTGCCCACGTTGGGTTCTGCTTGCTATTGCTCACAACAACTCATGTTACTTTATTCTGGAGACATCCTTAGAGAGGCATCTAGAAATGCCATTTAACCTGCTCTCTGGGCGGTCTGGGCTCAGTAGGCTTGCCATGCAAGGGAACAATATACACAGAAACTATATAAACATGTAATCCAAGGCTCAGCAGGAGAGTAAGGGCTGAAGTGTGATTAGCAGAGGATGGGTGAGAAGGGAGGTTTTGGGAAGAAGCTGGGATTGAATAGTGTTAAATGGATGTGATATAAGGGAGAAAATAAGATAGTACCTGGGAAGACCAGTTTTTGTAGGAACACAAAGCAAAGAAGATGGTTCAGCTGAAGCTGAGGGTGTTCAGGCACAGCCAGATATTGTGCCTGGGAGAGTTTGATTGCAGAGGTACTACATGAAGGGAGGGTCTCCCAAGTTACACGAAGATAATAGATGCTGTGGGACACAGAGACTCATGATTGCAATAGGAGGCGCAAGAGGAGAATAAAACTATTCTGATTTGAAGCCAGAATGTTGAGCCCAGGTGTTGGGTGACACCCTACTTTTAAGTTCCAGCTACACTTAGCTTGCAGCCCCCTCCCAGCTCTGCTAGGGAGACTTTGAATCAGCTCTGGTGCTTGTAAAGGCCAGAAGGCCACCTGAAGTGCAGCATTTCAATAGAGTTGTTTACCTGTATTCATCTCTAGATAGCCCAGCCCAGGCTGCTGAGTTGGAATATAAGATCTTAAATAGCCCTGAATGTAAGATCTCCTGAAAATAGCCCAGGGCTGGGAAGTTTTGGTGGACTTCTATCTATCTATCTATCTATCTATCTATCTATCTATCTATCTATCTATCTATCTATCTATCTATCTATCTATCTATCTATCTATCTATCTATCTATCTATCTATCTATCTATCTGTCTGTCTGTCTGTCTGTCTGTCTGTCTGTCTGTCTGTCTGTCTGTCTGTCTGTCTGTCTGTCTGTCTGTCTGTCTGTCTGTCTGTCTGTCTGTCTGTCTGTCTGTCTGTCTGTCTGTCTGTCTGTCTGTCTGTCTGTCTGTCTGTCTGTCTGTCTGTCTATCTAATAAGTTGGGAGAAGAGAGAAAGGCCTTCTTGCCATTTCAGCTTCCCTTGGTGTCTGTCCTCTCCTTTCTCTGCTGGGCTTCAACACATTGGCCTACACGTGGCTGGGGTCTAGCTGGGAACCCAGAGTCCGAAGTTTTTCCCTGCTCTTGTATTGTATATCGGAACCTGTGTTAGTAAATCCTTTTTTAAAACTGAATATATTAATTAGAATATCTTAATGTGTGTGTGTATGTGTGCATGTGTAGGTTCTCTAGTCATAAGCATATTTATTGTTTTTTTGTGAGGGAAAAGTCAATTTGAGGTTAAAATCTTTGTCAGCTGTGTTCTGCTCAAGCACATTCTTCATTTCAGGTCTGTAGATTTCCAGATTAAATGGAAATGCGGAAACAAATAAACAAACAAGAAATCAAGTGGTGGTAGTATAAATTAGCTATGTCCCCAAATATAGGTCTAAATATAGGTGTTGATTTTCTTCCTCAGTTTTCCTCTATGAAATTATCTTTTTCCAGAAATCTTCATCTAGAGGCAACTGTGTTTGCGTCCTTGACTGTGACATATTCCATCCTGCTGTCAGAGACATATTTTGGTCTCACATGCCTAATGAAGCCCCATGCAAGATTGCTAAACTATCAAGAATCAGAATTACATCTGATAGCTATGTAGTCCCTGCAGGGCGGGAAGAAAGACTTTGCTTAAGGCAGAATTCACTAATCCATTGTACTTGTAAATTGTCAGAGCTGTTCAAATCAGTGTTTACTTTTTGTCAAAAGTGGAAATAATGGTAAAACATGGGGAAAAAATTTCTAACACGGAGAAATTAACGCTAAATTAAGATCAAACCTTTCCTGGGGGTAGAAAACAATTTAGGGAAATGAAACAATTGGTAAATATCATTTGCTACATTGATAAATAGGATTTGGCAGCCATCCAAAGTTTGCACTTAATTTGTAGCCAAAATACTTTTTGATTTGGCAAAATAATTTCATGTGTACTAGTGGTCACATGCTCCAAGGTGAACAACTGCAGTGCATCTGACTGGGAAGGCATTTTAGGACCACTGGAGTGTGTTGGGTTGTGATTTCTTAGGACTTGTATCACTTGTATTACTTGTCTTCCCTTTGTTCTCGAGTCAATTTGTTTGAGTAGGCACCAGTAACATCTCCATATGTCCTGTCACATGCTAATGTAGCCCAAGGGCATCTGCTTGCTACAGGAACACGTAGAACCTCAAACCAATCCTTCAGGTCATGGGAAAGATGTCTATAACTGTTACTGATTTTTTGGCATATCAAATATGACACGGGTAGATTTCTAGGCTCTGGGGTGAGGGAGAATGATCATTACAGTGTATAAATGTGAAAGATCCTGGGAAGGACTTGGTGCTAACTTCCATTATTGTCTAAGAATGTCGCCAGTGCAGCTGTGGGTCTGAAGTGTTTCTCTTCCGGTTGCTGGGTATGGTGGCTGGGAGCTCGAAGCTACACCCTCCGACATGGAGGTGGAGGAATGGGAGGAGGGCCCAAATCCCTTCTCCAAGCCTGGCCAGCATGCCCCCACCCCCTGCCCCCACTTGTAAGCGAACCCTAGTAGCTATGTTGGACTCGGCCAGGGGGTGATTGAGCCATTTACAGCCCTTAGGACACTGCCTATTAATATTTTTATTGCATAAAGAATATTGTAGAAGTTCTTAAATAAAAGGCAATGTAGAATTCTTTAAACTGTATTTCATGAGTTTTTCATGTATTCATATGTTTAATCACACTAAGGATGAGAAAGGAATGATGGTAGACACATTATTGCAAGTCAAAAGAAGTCAATATCTTCTTTCTTTCTTTCTTTCTCTTTCTTTCTTTCTTTCTTTCTTTCTTTTCTTTCTTTCTTTCTTTCTTTCTTTCTTTCTTTCTTTCTTTCTTTCTTTCTTTCTTTTCTTTCTTTCTTTCTTTCTTTCTTTCTTTCTTTCTTTCTTTCTTTCTTTCTTTCTTTCTTTTCTTTCTTTCTTTCTTTCTTTCTTTCTTTCTTTCTTTCTCTCTCTCTCTCTCTCTCTCTCTCTCTCTTTCTTTCTTTCTTTCTTTCTTTCTTTCTTTCTTTCTTTCTTTCTTTCTTTCTCTCTCTCTCTCTCTCTCTCTCTCTCTCTTTCTTTCTTTCTTTCTTTCTTTCTTTCTTTCTTTCTTTCTTTCTTTCTTTCTTTCTTTCTTTCTTTCTTTCTTTCTTTCTTTCTTTCTTTCTTTCCTTCCTTCCTTCCTTTCATTATACCACCACCGTGAGATACACAATTACAAAACTGTTCAGGATTGGGTTTAAGTCATACAGTGTTCCAGCACCCAACCCTCTACCAGTGCACATTTCCCACCACCAATGTCCCCAGATTCCCTTTATCTCCCCCAGTCTGCCTCTATAGCAGGCACTTTTCTTCTTCTCTCTGTCTCTCTGTCTCTCTCTCTTTCCCTTCTCTTACACATTGTGAAGTCAATATTTTTAATCAACATCTTTTTTTTGTGTATACTTGTATGAGGCAAAGTGTTAGGTTTCTTGGGTAAAACATGGACAATTTAAGGTCTGGCTCTGAAAGTTTAAGGCAAGGCTCTAAAAGGCCTCAAAGAGACATGACTTGATCACCCATCCCTTAATTTGGCCTTTGCATGTATAGGCTTATGTCCAAGACTCTCTGGACCACATTAAATAAAGAGGTGGTTAGGTGACACAAAGAGCTCATTATATAGTGATGAGGGGCCTGTTTTGTGCTGAATGGACTTACTTTCACACTAATTCCATGCTGGCAGACCTTTGCATGGAATCTAGTCAGACCAGAACTCTGTCACTGATTTCTTCATCACAACAAATGTGAAATCAACCAGTCCTTAAACCAGGCCCTTTCAGTCTGGTAGACTATGTCCATCCTGGTAGACATGTCCTGAGAGACAAGTCCATCATTGAAAGGACATGTCGACCAGTAATCCCCACTTCCTCCAACCCTTACCTAATTCCTAGATTTAAGTTACTGGGGCAGGAGCAAAAGCACAGCGGGCAGGGCATTTGCTTTGCATGCGGCAGACCTGCATTCAATCAATACCCGACATCCCGTATGGTCCCTCAAGCACTACGGGAGTAATTCCTGAGTGCAGAGCCAGGAGTAATCCCTGAGCATTGCAGCTGTGCCCTCCCCCCAATAAATTAAGTTAGATGTTGGCACACTTAGCAATGGTGCTTTGACATACCATTGATAAGGAAAACAATTTTAAATGACAACAATAATAAATCATATTTATTTAACCTCTTATATGAATCAGGCTCAAATCTAGGATTTTTTATATTAATTAGCTCCTTTAATCCATAGAAAAACCTAGAAAGCACTGGTCATATGACCTGTATGTATAAATGTAAACAAAGAGAAAAGTTAGAGAATGTTCTCAGCTTGACAGAGTAAGCAGCAGAGTAGCAGCAATGAACCCAGGTGGTCTGACTTTAGCACTAACCTCTTTCCCTCCATATACTTTTTTTGGGTGTGTGTGTGCATACCTGGTGATGCTCAAGGCTTACTCCTGGCTCTGTACTCAGTGTTTACTCCTAGCTGTGCTTGGGGAACCACATGTGATACTATAGGTTTAGCTTGGGTCATCAGCTTGAAAGGCAAATACCCTAATTCCTATACTGTCTCTCCGATCCATAGATATCCACATTGGTTATCCAAGAATCACAGAAATAGCTTCTTGTTGCTTATCAAAACATCTGCCATTGTGTTAGCCCCTCCCCACCCATCTCCTTCCTTCCATACTTTTTCTAACTTTTCGTCATCCCTGGTTATGTAACCTGAAGGGGGTAGGTATGAAGGCCAACTCTCTATAATTTCTTTTTCTTTTTATTTTCTTGGTGAATGGGCCATCCGTACTCAGTACTCAGTGCTTATTCTGGCTCTGTGCTCAAGAATCACTTCTGGCAATGCTCAGGGAACCATATGGGATGTAGGGGATTGAACCACATTGACGATATATAAGGCAAGTACCTACCCACTGTATTTTGCTCCAGCCGCTATAATTTATATTTTTGTGGATTTTTTCAATAAAGTCAAGGGAATGTCATAACATGAGAATTGGTCCAAAATATGAAAGATGTTATGTAAATTATAAAAATTGCTATGTCACATTTCTATTTCACTAAAATCATATAATTTCCTCATGATGTATAAACTAACAGTCTCAGGAAAAATCATGTATTATATTACTCTGGATGAAATAGCGAATCGAAATGAAGGGATTTACAGAAAGATCAGAAGTTCACAAGGCTCACAGAAATACTTTTCTTGGAGTAAAAAAAATGCCAATTTACAATTTCCACTATCATCTGGTAATTTCCATCTCCCACTGGACTTACTTAACTTTTCTCATAAAAATTTCCAGCATTCAAGCCTTTGAAGAAATATTGAGATACCAGCAATCAATGTCACTTAATATAATGTAAAAGCAATGCAAAACTCAGTTCTCCATAAAATAAGGTTTCAGGAAAAGCATGAGATCATGGTGTGTTGTTTGAAGGACAGAGCAGTTATGGATTCCAAATTTCAGTGACATTGATGATTGCATCTAATTACCCAGAAAACTAAGGTTTCTACCCGTCATTGGGCAAGAATAATACTCCATATCTAATAGCCACTGAAAAAAATAACTGATCAATGTATTTTCTGAAGCGTTCTAAATGTGTTGATGTTCTCAAGTTATGTAAAGACATATTGGCAAAAATGTTAGGAAATTTGTAACATGGACTTGACTTCATGGGCAAGCTAATGGGTATTTCAGGTTTTATTTTCCAGAACCTCGTTCACTTTTAAATTAGAGATTCACAATACAGCCAGGTGGGCTAGGTAGTCCCCATCTTTTTTTTTTTTTTTTTTGCTTTCTTTTTTTGGGCAATGCTCAGGGGTTTCTCCTGGCTCTTCACTCAGGAATTATTCTTGGTGGTGCTCGGGGGACCATATGGGATGCCAGGGATCAAACCCTGGCCTGCACGGGCCGGCCAGTCCCGATCATTTTGAGTCCTTATATTTAATTTCTCACCAGGTGAGCTGAAAAGCACTAGAAGGTTCTTCCCATGCCCTGTCCCCACTTAGCCCCCAAAAGAAGTTTGATAAGCACTGTAGTCCTGAAAGCATGGTTCAAATAATACTTATTGAAAATACACTGCACACCCAGGTAGGAGTTCTGAAAAAACACAAGTAGGATTGACAAGATTTCCTATATTCAAAGGAATTGTTGTCTTTGAACCCGTAATCGTCTGAAAACAAAATGATACTTTTGAACTTGGAACAATTTCATTATTTGTATAGGATGACATTTTACATTTCTAAGAATTTCATATATGCTGTCTTTGAGTTTCTTCTAATAACCCCATGAGATAATTGATATTACTATAATGGGGGGTGGGGTGTGGGTTGGGCCACACTGAGCTCTTCTCAGGGCTTATTCCTATCTGTGTACTAACCATTCTGTGGTGTCAGAGATCAAACCTGAGGTGTCCACATTCAAGACAAGAGCCATAACCTACTCTACTATCTCTGATAACCCTCCATATTGGACTTTTTTTTTTTTTACTTTTTGGGTCTCACTGACAATGCTCAGGGGTTATTCCTGGCTCTTTTCTCAGGAATTGCTCCTGGCGGTGCTTAGGGGCCCATATGGAATGTTGGGGATCAAACCCGGGTCAGCCACGCACAAGGCAAATGCCCTACCCACTGTGCTATCGCTCTAGCCCCTCCATACTGTTATGATGGGTGTTCAAACTGACAACATTCCTACCAGCAGTAGGTGAGGATTCCTTTATCACCCCATCCCTGCAAGAGAGATTCTTCCCAGTATTAGTATTTTTGGTATACACCATTTTTCACTGGTATAAGATGATACCTTTTTCTTTCTTTCTTTCTTTCTTTCTTTTTCTTTCTTTCTTTCTTTCTTTCTTTCTTTCTTTTCTTTCTTTCTTTCTTTCTTTCTTTCTTTCTTTTCTTTCTTTCTTTCTTTCTTTCTTTCTTTTTCTTTCTTTCTTTCTTTCTTTCTTTCTTTCTTTCTTTCTTTCTTTCTTTCTTTCTTTCTTTCTTTCTTTCTTTCTTTCTTTCTTTCTTTCTTTCTTTCTTTCTTTCTTTCTTTCTTTCTTTCTTTCTTTCTTTCTTTTCTTTCTTTCTTTCCTTTCTCTCTCTTTCTCACTTTCTCTCTTTGTCTGTCTGTCTGTCTGTCTGTCTGTCTGTCTATCTATCTATCTATCTATCCATCCATCCATCCATCCATCCATCCTTCCATCCATCCATCCATCCATCCATCCATCCTTCCTTCCTTCCTTCCTTCCATCCATCCATCCATCCATCCATATGTCATCTTTCTGTCTGTTTGTCTGTCTATCTGTTTACTTTTTTATTATTATTCCGCCATAAGATATGCAATTGCAAAATTGTTCATGACTGGGTTTCAGTCCTACTGTGTTTCAGTACCCATTTCTCCATCTGTGCACATTTCCCACCACCAATGTCCCGGATTCCCTCCCACTCCCCCTGCCTACTTCTATAGCAGGCACTATCTCTCTCTCTCTCTCACTCTCTCTCAGATGATATCTTATTATCATCTTGATTTGTGTTTTCCTAATCATAAGCACTAACACTTTATCTCATACTTCTAAGTGTCCAGAACCACAGGAAAATATGCCATGGCTTTGTTCGTTTGGCTTATTTCATTACAAGAATTGCAAATGAATGTCGTCAATATCATCTAGAATTATGACTCAGTGTGTTCTCTAGATTTTTGTCAATTGAACTCAGGCAGCTCAGAGAGATTTATTAGAAGAGCATACTTCAATTGATGTGGGCAGAATGAAAAAACTAGACTAGCATCTGTTCTTACTAAAGCTAGGAGACCAGGGAGGATGTAGGCTTCCAGGGCACATTGAGAATCGTGGATAGCTGTGGGTAAGAGGCTGTCTAGTAACACCTGCTGTTAAAGGAAGACAGACTGATATGGAAGAAATGGGGGGGAGTGATGAAGGGAATAAATAGAGGGAGATGAAAAAAATCCCAGCATCTCTCAACTTCCGAGTTCTTGTTGGAGACTTCCATTGGTTCAATCAAGAGGAAGACAGAAAACAAGGAATGTGGATGATGCTTTCTGTAGTATCCAGCTCCCAGAGGTGCTACATAGGCCAAGAAGTATGGAGAATAAATGGTGGCAGTGTAAAAAAAAAACTCCTTAGTCAAATGAGAGCAGGAGACTAGAAGTTTTTCATGCATATCCATTCAGCAAACAGCAGGACCCAACATGTACTGCATCACCAGTGGGAAGTGTAGGGACGTACATTCAGCAAACACTGGACCCAACTTGTACTGCATTGCCAGTGGGAAGTGATGTTTCCTTACTTTAGGAGGAGCTGCCTTCTTGCATAGTAGATGACCTCTAAAGGGCATACAAGGGGATACTAGCTTTTGATCTGCTAACTTTTATATCTTGCTGTGAGATTGCACTTTTCAAAGTCACTATATATTGTTTTGTTTCTTTGTTTTTTGGTATTGAAGGGATAAGACCCAAAAGCCTCACACCTGAGAGGTGAGCTCCATAACTCCCTTCCCTTCACTTCATTGCTATTATTTGTAATGGCCAGGAATTGCAAATGCCTGACTGCCCTGCTTGCACATTCATGCAATGTAGATTGCGTCTTTTGTTGTTCTTCTTTCACTTGTGTTTGCAAGAGCTTCTGCTTGCTTAGATGTAGGGTTTGGGCACAGGTGTGTAGTGCTCATACGTGTATCTGTTAAAGGTTGCCCTCCTGGTACCATTCTGGCATATCTTTTTCTTACGGCGTGCCCTGCATTCCTGCTGCCAAAGGTGACATATTGGATGCCGCCTGGGCGCTGTGCCCCACTAGGCTCCGCCACCGCCATCCCGTGAAGGGCCCGCTTCCCGATCACGCCGCTCGCTGCACTACCTGAGCCAGGGGGACATAGTGTTCAAGGACTCGGTGAAGGTCATGACTGTCAACTACAACACGCTTGGGGAGTGGGGCGGGGGCTCTAGGAAATTTGTCTTTTTCAACGTCCCTCAGATCCAGTACAAAACCCCCTGGGTACAGATCCTGATGTTCAAGAACATGACACTATTCCCTTCCTTCGCTTCTATCTGGATTCTGGGAGCAGGTACTGGTGGGTGTGGAGACCAAGAGCAATAAGGAGATCATGGCGCATGTCTAGAAGATCTTAGGATGACCGAGGAAACCCTGAAGCAAGAAGAGCAGGAGAAGATGCAGCTCTCGCACCGGCCCACTTCAGCCCCGCAGTACTGCTTGCGGGAGTGCATGTACCAGGGTGGAAGGGCAGCTGCCCTGCCCAGGCCTGGTGCCCTTTACCCAAGGAGATGACGGGGAAGTACCGAGCAAGTCTCAGCGCCAGTGCCCAGGACTAAGGCCAAAGCCTGTTGCCGTGACTCAGGGCAGTTGGGCTGCTGCTGACCAAAAAAGCTTCTTCACCCCCCAAAAACCAAAACAAAGCAAAACAAAATAAATAACAAAACAAACAAACAAAGGTGACATATTATTGTGCTGTTTAATTTTTTTTTCTTTTTTGGGTCATACCTGGCAATGCTCAGGGGGTTACTCCTGGCTCTGCACTCAAGAATTACTCCTGGTGGTGCTCAGGGGACCATATGAGATGCCAGAGATCAAACCCGGGTAGGCCGCATGCAAGGCAAATGCCCTACCCGCTGGACTATTGTTCAGGCCCCTACTGCGCTGTTTAAACACACATGTAGAGCTTGTGGAGACGGAGCTCTCTCCGCACGTGTGGGGGGAGCTGGGAATCAAAGTCTCCAAGTTTTCAAGGGGTTATTAGCTACTGAGTAATCCTCTATTTTCCCCAATTGTCTTTTTATAATTATTTCTGGATTAAAACTTTTTTTTCTGGGTAAAAATAATTGCTTTTTTTGCGTGAAGTCCAGTGAAGGAACACAGAATACCTTTGTAAGCAGTAGGAAGGCATCAGCATTATTCAAGAGAAGAAATCCATATGCTCCAGTTACACTTACTCAAGACTGGCAGTCAAGTTAATGACATTGTCTCCATGCTTTGGCCACTTGAGGTTTTAATTTTTTAAGAGTGGAAAGAGGGTCCAGTTCTTCTATACATTTCCCTTCATTTCCCTTGTTGCCGGGAGACAGCAGCCTGGAGAGGTGGAACAAACTTCCCAAGGATTCCCCGCAGGCCTGTGGGAAAGCTGGGCCTGTATCCAAAGCTTAGTTGTCACTAAGCTGCCACTTAGCTGGTGGCTCCATTGACCTCACTGGTCATTCATTCCATTGTTTTCACTGACCTTCTGGCCTAGTCTGCTGGTTTTGTTATATATACATATATATGTATATATATATATATATATATATATATATATATATACACACACATATATATATGTATATATTTTTTTTTCCTGCTTTTTTTGGGTCACACCCCGTGAAGCTCAGGGGTTATTCCTGGCTCTGCATTCTGTACTATCACTCTGGCTCCAGGTTTAGTAAAATATTTTGAGTACAATGTTTTCTTTTCACTGTATCACTGTCTTCCTGTTCATCATCGATTTGCTCAAGCGGGCCCCCAGTAACATCTCCATATTTCCTGTCTCATGCTAGTAGAGCCCAAGGCATCTGCTTGCTCCAGGAACATAAAGAGCCTTAATCCATTCCAGAATGAGGTCTATAATTGTTACTGGTATTTGGCATATATATCAAATACAACACGGGTAGCTTGCCAGGCTTTGCCGTGCAGGTAGCATACTCTTGTAGGCATCTCTAAGTCCAGCATTTATTGATGAACGCGCGGCCAAAAGCGGCCGTCAGGCGAGCCGGGCACTGATAGGCTGGTCTGCTGGGTGGAGGTCTGACGGAGAGAGAAGTCTGGATATGGAAAATGGAGGCCCTCATGGAGTGGGGGTCGTCTGGCTTGTTGCGAGGCTCTGCTGGGATGGTGGGCCAGGGCTAGAACCCACCATCCCTCCCGGGCGCCTCGTGGCGGCTGGTCACAGGGAGAGCCAGTAGCAGCTCTGCCCCCATGTCTGCGAGTCTCTGGACCCGGCATACCTAAGCGGATTTAAGAAAGTCTGCTGCAGGGTGGAACTTGATGAGCCGGGCGCTGATAGACTGGTCTGCTGGGTGGAGGTCTGACCAGAGAGAAGTCCGGATGTGGAAAATGGAGGCCCTCATGGGGCTGGTCACAGGGAGAGCCAGTAGCAGCTCTGCCCCCATGTCTGCGGGTCTCATGTTTTCTTTTAAAAACATTAGTTGAGAAACCTCTTTGACACAGCAAAGGAGAACATATGAAGGTTTGTTGCATTTTCTTTTCAGAAAGGAAGAAAAAAAAAATTGTTGGATTTAAAAATAAGTAGGGGCCGGAGAGATAGTACAGTGGGTAGGACTCTGGCCTTGCACACTTTCAACTGCAATTTGATCTCCTGAGGCTGATATAGTCCCCTGAGGGCAGAGCTAGGAGTAAGCTTTGAGCACAGCTGGAAATGGTTCCCCAAAAAATACAAAACAAATGCAGGCAGAGGCAGATGGCCTCCAATCCAGTTAACACTGGTTAGCCAGCTGGAGAAATGTTCATGAGGTGGCCCCTACCTCTGGGTGTCCATCAGGCACGACCGTTTCTGCATCCTTGGTTTATCCTTGTTTCCTCTCTTATCAAATATTTATTGTCAACAACGGGCAGTTCTGTTTGCACACAGTGTGATGGGGTAATGAGATAGTTAGGTTTCCTCCTGTTATTGATGGGGACTGCTGATGGCACTGAATAATTTCCTCTTTTTATAAATGGGAATTCAATTATTGATGCCTTGTTTAGGCAGTGACAAAGGTGTTACCAACACATATCGCAGCTGGAGGTCTTGGCCAGCAGGAGGCCCTGAGATTACTGGGAGGCCTTGAAATAAACTCCTCTTCATTGTTTACAAGAGAAACTGTTTTCAGCCTTCAGTCTACTTACATGTATACATATATGAAACATACACTTGACATTCTACATATATTGTTAGAATAAACTTCCAACAAGGAAAACAAACCTCAAGAACTAGTTTCTCAAAAGGGCTAGCAAATCAAATCAGTGACAAACTAGCCCCTGTTTTATGTTCATACAACATTGATTGAATTCTTGGCATTGCTGGTGGAATGTTTATTCATATAGCAGGGATTTGAGGGAGGAGGACTCAACAACTCACATTAGCTTTTGAAAGAAAATCAAAAGAATGTGAGGTTCTCAGCTCAGTATTTTGACTTTTATGGCTTTCTCTAAGAGGACTCAAGGCTCTCTAAATACCATTCCACGTCACCCCCACCCATACCCCTCCACCTCTGGGCAAAAGAGAGAAAAAAGCAGCACGATATTTCTCAAGGAAAAGAAGTGTGTGTGTGTGTGTGTGTGTGTGTGTGTGTGTTTTGCAAATCATTAGCGTGTCTTTTTTTCTTTCAAATTTTTTGAGTAATGTCAAGTGAAGATTTGGTTCCCCTGTTCCTATGGAAGCTTGATCTGAAGGTGAATTGCAGAAGAAACATGGACCTGGATTGCAGACATAGATTTAAGGGGCTGGAGCAATAGTGCAGCAGGTATGACTCTTACCTAACATCTGGTCAACCTAGGTTTGATCCCTGGCACCCTTAAGGTCCCCTCTGCCCACTATGAGTGATCCCTGAGCACAGAGCCAGAAATAAGATAAGCCCTAGCCACAGATGGGTGAACCCCAAAAATTGTTTGGCATGAATTGGGCTCAGCATAATATTTTCTAATATTTAAAAGACTGAAAATGCCTTTGTTCATGTGGCCGTCACTAACCCTTTCACTATAGGCAAGGAATCTCAGCACGTTCTCAACTTACTTGGTTAAGATTCTTAAAGATCTTAAAGATTCCTTGACCCTTTTTCTCCTTCCTTTAAAGCCTCCTACTGCTCCTTTGAACTTTCTTTTTAAAAATTTTTTATTATACCACCATGAGATATACAATTACAAAGATGTTCACGTTTGGGTTTCAGTCATACAGTGTTCCAGCACCCATCCCTCAACCAGTGCCCAATCTCCCCACCAACACCCCCTGACTCCCTCCTGCCTCCCCCAACCTGCCTCTATGGCACACACTTTGCCTCCCTCTCTCTCTTTGTATCTCTATCTCTCAGTCTCTGCCCTCTCTGTATCTCTCTTCCTTCTCTTACATACGTGGCTTACAATACATACATTTTGAGGTTATCATGGGCTATCCTTTGCCTACATTCAATGCCTCAGTTCTATGTTGGTAATATCATTTCCAACAATTGCTAATTACACTGTCTCTGAACTTTCTCAGCCAACCCATGAACTGTCAGAAATCAAGGGCAAGCTATTACTATGGTTTGCATCTGAGTAATGGTCCCTTCTCCACAACTGACCATGTTGGCTGTGGCTCACCAAAAGCTCATGTTAGCTTTTGTTCCCCAACTTCCACCCTCCCTCGGCATTAAATACTAAATCTCTGATTCCCTTTTTTTAAAAGTTTTTTTAATATTTTATTATACCACTGTGAGATATACAATTACAACGTTGTTAATGTTTGGAGGTTTCGGTCACATAGTATTCCAGCACCCCACCCTCCACCAGTGCCCATTCCCCACCACCAATGTCCCCATTCCCTCCCCCTCCCATAGCCTGCCTCCATGGCAGATTCTTTATCTCTTTTCTCTCTCTTTTCTCTCTTTTCCTTCTCTTACATATTGTGGATTGCAATACATACACTTAGAGGCCATCATGTGCATTTTTTGCCTGAATTTAATGCTCAGTTCTAGGTTGGGTATTAGTCCTTTTGACATTTATTCGCACATGTTCCTTCTCTGTCTTACCTAACCTCACATGTTTTGTGGTAATTTTCACTTTTAGTAAGACCCTGATCCACATTTCGCCTGACATTGGATTTTGTTATCATAATATGTATGTATATATATAAATATATATTTATGTTATTCAAATACATGCAGTCATTCTATATCTCTCTCCTTCTGACTAATTTCACTCAACATGATCCTTTCCATGTCCATCCATTTGTAGGCAAATTTCATAACTTCATTTTTCCTAACAGCTGCATAGTATTCCATTGTGTAGATGTGCCAGTTTCTTTATCCAGTCATCAGTTCTCGGGCATACTGGTTGTTTCAGGTTCTGGCTTTGTGAATAGTGCTGCTATGAAAATAAAAGTGCAGATTGGTGTTTCCGCTGTGTGTTTTTTTGGCTTCCCAGAGTCTATACCCAGGAGTGGCAGGACTAGGTCAAAAGGGAGCTCAATTTCTAGTCTTTGGAGGAATGTCCATATTGTTTTCCAGAAAGGTTGTACAAGTCCAACATTCCCACCAACAATGTATGAGAGTCCCCTTTTCCCGCATCTGATTCCTTTTTCTAAAGCAGGTAGGACCATTATTGCAGGTACACAAGAAGAAACAGAAGTTGAGAGAAAGGGGAAAATCAGCGCTAGCACCTGGCAGGAAGACGGTTGGACTGTCCTCCCTCTACGCTTGGTTGGGATGTACTAACAGCAGCTCAGCCATCGAGAACTAGTGCTCCCTCCCCACCCAATGCTTCCTCATTGTGAACAAACCCTGGAGATTGACCAGCCAATCTGCTAACCCTTGGGCTTGCATAGAACAAGAGGGCACCCAGCCAAAATGGAAGGGAAGAGCTCGAGACCCTCCTGCTCACTTCCTCTCCCACACTGGGTGCAGCTCTGGACCCCAGAGGACCGGCCACCGCCTCCCCTACTAACTGACAGCTCTGATACCTTCCAGAGGGTTCTCAGAGATGGGGGATGTGAACGGTCTTCCTGATCAAGTGCTGAAAGATCAATAATAATTAATTTTATCTTTTGAAAAAGGGAGAGAGGAGGAATGTAGAGAGAGGGAGGAAGGGACCGCAGACCAATTATTTTTCTACAAAATACTTTATGTGACAACAGCGGCAGCCCCCAAAGGGCAGCATGTAACAACAGAGCCTAATTAGAATGATTTCAGTGTAATCATTAACTCGCATCTAGCACCTACGAGAGTATTTCTGTTTAAACTAAAACATGACCTGCATGGTGGAGAGGCCTTGTAAACTGTCTCTGAAATAAAATATGTGACAGGAAAGGTCAGAGTCGTCTTCATTTGAATTTCAAATAGGGAGCTAGCTCCAAGGTGGCCTGAATCTCCACTTTCCCAGGGACTTCCTGCCAGCCATAGCAGTTGGAGAAATCCCTCTAGGACTAATTACTGGGATTGCAAAACAAGTGATTTTTTTTTCTCCCACCTCTGCTGGGAGGGTGGGGGTAGGGGGGTTTTCATCCCTTCTCCCAACTAGGGCCACAAGGGAAGGATCCCTAATGGTGTCTGAGAGAGAGAATGAGAGAGAGAGAGAGAGAGAGAGAGAAGAGAGAGAGAGAAGAGAGAGAGAAGAGAGAGAGAGAGAGAGAAAGAGAGAGAGAGAGAGAGAGAGAGAGAGAGAGGAGAGAGAGAGAGGTGATTTTCTTTGTTGTTTCTTGGAGACTCCAGGGTCACCACTGAGAGGCCAGATCCCTCTGATCCACACACCTGGCAGGTGGCCTCTGGGCCAAGTCTTCCCTGGCCTGGCCTTCTAGCACGTCCTCCCGGCAGCTAAGCGGGGAGGGCTTGCTAATAAATGCTCTTCCAGCAAGAGTGATGGCAAGGCATTGCCTTCCGCTGGGCTGCGTAAAAGCAGCTATCAAATCAGCAAGATGCAACTTGATTTGCAGGTCTCTGTGAAATTTTAAGAAGGCGAACTGTAAAACGTTCAGGAAAAGGAAGCCTGAAAACATTTTTAAGGAAAGCATTTAAAAAGTCAGAGACAGACATAATAATAAAAAAATTGGCAGGGAGGGTTTTATTTATTCATTTTGAACCACAGTAGAGAGCTCCTGTTAGCAGCATTTTCTCTCTCTCTCTCTCTCTCTCTCTCTCTCTCTCTCACCTTCCCCCTCTCTCTTAAACGCAGCACCAAAAGCAAGAGGGTTGAATTCATTTCTTTTTTCCTCTGTGACTTTTTAAACATTATGTACACTGAGATCTTTCCTACCTCAGGGGATTTAAAAGCTATAAATTGAGTCTATAAGCCTGACTTGGCAGAACCCTTTTCCTTTCTCCTCTCTTTCTCTTTCCCTTCCCATGCACTTCCCCACCAGTCATTCTGGCTTGTCTTTCTTTGTTCTCATCTAATCGTTTCCTTCCTGTTGGTTTCTATGCAATATTTTTTTTCTTCATGGCTTTTTCCATTTTCGTTTCTTCCAAATTTTGTTCCTATTTTTAATACAAACAACCGAAAGGATAAGAAAATTCAAGATGTACTTGCCCAGCAGCAAAAGATAATGATGCAGCAAACCCAGAGCCACGTTATCATCGAAACGGTTGTTCTCCTTTAAGTCCAAAAAATGCTACTAGGGTCAGTCAGTGGAGTAAGAGAGAAACTATTCACTGACACTTGTTAAAGACGGCAAGACAGTTTTTTTATTCAAGACTATTGTAATAGGAAGAGAGGATTAAACTTAATCCTGACTACAGCAAAGACAGCTGGGGTTTATAACCAGAGGGAGACCAAGGGATGGAGAGGAGCTAGAGAAGATATTCCTAGGTTAGTGAATTATTGTTAAACTGGCTTTACAAGACTTTTGCAAAACGCAGGTCATTGATTTAGATCTTGGGAAAGACAGGAGGAACTAGTCAGATTGGGGTTGAGGTGGGGTGAGGTACCTAGGGATTCTTTTATAAAAGCAGGCTAACTTTTGAGGGTATGATCTGGTGGGCTCAGAGAAGCCTATGTTTGGTTAAGCAGTTTTACCACTTACTGAATTCTGTTTTCTTGAAGCTGGTCAGCCAGAGAGGCCTCTTGCCCTCAATTTCTACATTATAGTGAAAATGAGTTTATATAAAGCTGGACTTCGATTTTGCAATCTATGTAAGAATTTCTATGGCAAATTCTTAAACAGATCCTGATTCATGAACTCATTATGTCACTACTAAAGAAACTGGACATAAGATGTTTCCAAAATATCTATTTAACTCTAGCTTGAAATGACCTCAATTGACTTTGATTTCTGTCCTTGTGGCAGGAGAGGAACTGCTCCCCATCTATGAGATGGATAATGAAGTTCAAACTCTGGGTTTGCACAGTACGGACTGACTCTGATGGGTCAGGAGTTGAAAAAAAGATTCTTTGTTTTCTCTCACCCGCATTTCCTCAACCAACATGGGAATATGGAACTTCCATTTTGCATCAGCATTTATTTGGATAACTAAACTCAAATTCAAGCTTTCAAAAATCCCTAGAATAATGCAGCCTGTTTTAAAACATGGAAGCTCACATACAATCTAAAACTTCTCTTTCTTCTCATTAATTCCTACTAGCCTCACAAGCTCAGGCAGGTCTGCATGTACTTTCTCACATTCCTTCTTCCTCTCTGTCCTGTGGAGTCTCCAAAGTACAGGGTAGCACAGGGAAGAAGAAGAGGACCCAACTCTCTGCCTAGTGAGCGGGGATTCATTATTGCTGGGTCGCTATGGCACCCAGCCTGTCCTCCATGCTTCTAGGTCTTTCAGAGATTTTCTATAAAGGGACCCGCTAGTTGTACAATATAGAGAGTGTTATAGGTGCTGTTCTCTTCAACCTGCCTTTTGATATACTATTCTGCAATCACTTCCTGCTAGGATCTTCTGTTCTTATCTGTAAAGTCCACTTACTTGGGTTCTGTGGGAAGACTAGTGCAGTGTGGTTCTTCTCTCATGGGCTGGGCC
>JAJIBD010001716.1:0-50796 GCA_021461705.1 Cryptotis parvus
AAAGGAAAGATACACAACTTCATGGATAAGCAACAACTCAGGAACTTCATGGACTCAAAACCAACTTTAAAAAAGGACTGAAGGGTCTACTGTAATGCGACTAAACCCATAAGCACATCAAACACAAAAAAGAAAGATGGCACAAAATCCAATGACAATAATCTCTCTCAATGTCAATGGTCTAAATGCACCAATAAAGAGACATGGAGTGACAAAATGGATTAAAAAATTGAACCCAACATTCTGCTGTCTACAAAAAACGCATCTGAATAATCAGAACAAACACAGACTCAGAGTCAAAGGTTGGAAGACCATTCTCCATGCAAACAACTCCTCCAAAAAGGCTGGTGTGGCCATATTAGTATGAGATAATATAGACTTCAGACTGAAAAAGGTTAGAAGGGACAATGAAGGCCACTTCTTATTACTTAAGGGGTATGTACACCAGGAAGAAATTACACTACTAAACATATATGCACCCAACGAGGGGTCAGCAAAATACATAAAACAACTGCTAAGAGACCTCAAAGAAGACATTAACAGTAGCACAATAATAGTTGGAGACTTCGGGGAACAATGCTCTATCAATGATGGATAGATCAACAAGACTGAAACCCACCAAGGAAATATTGGCCCTGAAGGAAGAAATGGAAGAAAGAGAGCTAGTGGATATATACAGGGCTCTTCATGCCAAAAAAGCTGAATACACATTTTTCTCTAGTGCACATGGAACATTCTCCAAGATAGACCACATGCTGAGCCACAAAGCATACCTCAATAAAATTAAAAAGATAGAAATTGTGTCAGCTATCTTTTCAGACCATGATGCACTGAAAATCGGAAGTTAACCGTACACAGAAACAGGGAGTCAAACCAAACACCTGGAAACTGAACAGCTCACTCCTGGACAACAAATGGGTCATAGAAGAAATCAAACAGGAAATCCAAAGATTTCTGGAAACAAATGAAAAATGAAGACACCAATTATAAGAACTTGTGGGACACGGCAAAAGCCGTGTTAAGAGGGAAGTTTATAGCTCTGCAAGCATTCATCAGGAAACAAGAAAGGGCCCACATAAATAACCTGACTACACAGCTGAAGACATTAGAGAAAGACCAACAAAAGGAGCCCAACCCAGGCAGAAAAAAGGAAATAATAAAACTTAGAGAGGAAATCAATGAGTTGGAAACCAAAAAACAATCCAAAAGATTAATGAAACCAAGAGCTGGTTTTTTTGAAAAAATAAACAAGATTGACAAACCATTGGGAAGACTTGTAAGGACAGGGAAAGAGAAAACCCAAATAAACAGGATCAGAAATAAAAAGGGTGACATCACAACAGAAACCACAGAAATCCAAAAGATCATCAGAGATTACTTTGAGAGCCTGTATGCCGTGAAACATGAGAATCTAGAAGAAATGGATCAATTCCTGAAGACCTATAACCTCCCACGGCTGAAACAAGAAGACCTCCAATACCTGAATAAGCCTATCACCATCGAGGAAATAGAAACAGAAATTAAAAGTCTGCCCAAACACAAAAGCCCAGGTCCAGAAGGATTCACTAGTGAACTCTACCAAACCTTTAAGGAGGACCTACTGCCAGTCCTTTTCAAGCTCTTCCAGGAAATAGAAGAAACAGAAACACTCCCAAACAGCTTCTACGAGGCACATATCACCCCTGATACCCAAAGCAGGGAGAGACAACACAAAGAAAGAAAACTACAGACCAATATCCCTGATGAACACGGATGCTAAGATCTTCAACAAAATACTAGCAAACAGAATCCAAAGACTCATCAAGAAGATTATACATCATGACCAAGTAGGATTCATCCCGGGAATGCAAGGATGGTTCAACATTCGCAAGTCAATCAACATAATACATCATATCAATAAGAGAAAAAATAAAAACCATATGATCCTTTCAATAGACACAGAAAAAGCATTTGACAAGATCCAGCACCCGTTCATGATTAAAACCCTCCAGAAAATGGAAATTGAAGGGACTTTCCTCAAGATAGTTACAGCCATCTACCAAAAGCCCACAGCAAGCATCATTCTAAATGGGGAAAAGTTGAAAGCCTTCCCCTGAGATCAGGGACAAGACAAGGTATGCCCACTCTCACCTCTTTTATTCAATATAGTACTGGAAGTACGCCAAGCAATCAGAAAAAGGACATCAAGGGCATCCAGATAGGCAAGGAAGAAGTGAAGCTATCATTATTTGCAGATGACATGATATTATACCTAGAGAACCCTAAACTCTCTACCAAAAAACTCCTAGAAACAATAGACGCATATAGTAGAGTGGCAGGATACAAAATCAACACCCAAAAGTCAGTGGCTTTCCAATATACAAATAACAGAAGAGAAGAAAGGGATATTAAGGAAACTATTCCGTTCACAATTGTGCCACAGAAAATCAAATACCTAGGAATCAACTTACCCAAGTATGTAAAGGACCTGTACAAAGAAAACTACAAGACACTGCTCCAAGAGATAAAAGAGGACACAAGGAAATGGAAACACATTCCCTGTTCATGGATGGGGAGAATCAACATTGTCAAAATGGTAATACTCCCTAGAGCTCTGTACAGATTCAATGCAGTCCCTATGAGGATACTGATGGCATTCTTCAAAGAAATTGACCAAACGCTCCTGAAATTTGTATGGAACAATAAACCCCCCAAGGATAGCTAAAGCAATCCTCGGGAAAAAAGAAGATGGGAGGCATCACCTTTCCCAACCTCAAACTGTACTACAAGGCAGTAGTAATTAAAACAGCATGGTATTGGAATAAAAACAGACCTGTGGACCTATGGAATAGAATTGAGTATCCTGACACCCAACCTCAAACAAATGATCATTTAATCTTTGATAAAGGTGCAATGAGTCTAAAATGGAGTAAGGAAAGCCTCTTCAACAAGTGGTGTTGGGAAAATTGGGCAGCAACATGTAAAAAAATGAATTTGGACCTGTGTCTAACACCATGCACAAAAATCAGATCAAAATGGATTAAAGATCTCAATATCAGACTTGAGTCCATAAAGTACATTGAAGAAAATATAGGATAAACCCTCCACGACATTGAAGCTAAAGGCATCTTCAAAGGTGAAACATCACTAACAAAGCAACTAGAAGGAAAGATAAACATATGGGACTACATGAAACTAAAAAGCTTCTGCACCTCAAAAGAAACAGTGACTAAGATACAAAAGCAGTCCACAGAATGGGAAAGAATATTCACCCCATACCCATCTGATAAGGGGTTAATATCCAGGATATATCAGGCACTGGTAGAACTTAACAAGAAGGAAACAAACAACCCCATCAAAAAATGGGGGAGAAGAAATGAACAGAAACTTCAGCAAGGAAGAAATTCGAATGGCCAAAAACATATGAAAAAATGCTCATCATCACTAATCATCAGAGAGATGCAAATCAAAACATCAATGAAATATCATCTCACACCGCAGAGACTGGCACATATTCAAAAGAGCAAGAACAACAAGTGCTGGCGTGGATGTGGGGAAAAGGGGACACTCATCTATTGTTGGTGGGAATGCCGGCTGGTACAGCCTTTCTGGAAAACAATATGGACTTTCCTCCAAAGACTAGAAATTGAACTCCCCATTTGACCCAGCCATACCACTACTGGGAATCTACTCTGGGAAACCAAAAATACGCAGCGGAAACACCATCCCTACTTTTATGTTCATAGCAGCATTATTCACAATAGCCAGAATCTGGAAGCAACCAGAGTGCCCGAAAATCGATGACTGGATAAAAAGCTTTGGTACATCTACACAATGGAATACTATGCAGCTGTTAGGAAAAATGAAGTTATAAAATTTGCCTATAAATGGATGGACATGGAGAAGATTATGTTGAGCGAAATTAGCCAGAAGGAGAGAGACAGATACAGAATGACTGCATTTATTTGCATGGCATAAATATATATGTACATATTATGATACCAATATCCAAGGTCAAGTGAAACATATATCAGGAGGTCTTGTCAAAGGTGGAAATTATCACAAAGTGTGGGAGTCGAGGTTAGGTAAGACAGAAAATGGAACAGTGTGCTAATAATTGTCGAGGGTACTAATGCCAACCTAGAACTGAGCATTAAATAGAGGCAAAAGGATACAAATGACAACCTCTTAATGTATGTTCTGTAATTCATAGTCTGGAAGGGAAGGAAAAGAGAAAGAGAGAGAAAGGGAAGGAAATAAAGAACCTGCCATGGTGGGGCCTAGGGAAGGAGGGAGGGAACCGGGGAAGTTGGTGGTGGGAGATTGGCACTGGTGGAGGGATGGGTGCTAGAACACTGTATGACCAAAATCCAAATATGAACTTTTTAATTGTATATCTTTTTATTTGTATATCTCACGGTGGTATAATAAAATACTTAAAAAAAGTAGAAAACAAACAACCCCATCAAAAAATGGGGAGAAGAAATGAACAGAAACTTCAGCAAGGGAAGAAATTCGAATGGCCAAAAAACATATGAAAAAAATGCTCATCATCACTAATCATCAGAGAAATGCAAATCAAAACAACAATGAGATACCACTTTATACCACAGAGACTGGCACATATTCAAAAGAGCAAGAACAACAAATGCTGGCGTGGATGTGGAAAAAAGAAGACACTCATTCATTGTTGGTGACACTAACTTTCTTTTAGGGAGCGGAGAACACCAAGCAGTATTTAGGGCTTACTCCTGGCTCTGCAGTTAGAGATCACTGACAGAAGGGGCTGGGGGCCACCACGTGGTGTACAGGGAATCTCAGTTCTGTGCAAAGCAAACACCATACTCCTCTGTTGCTTTTGCCCCAGGTACTGACTTTTTAAAGCATTAATTTTACCACAAAAAGGATAAAAGCATAGATGGCAGGGACATAAGCATGCTGAAGGGGAAGCTAAATTTGTAGAATTCTTCCAATTTCTTTTCTCCCTTATTACAACAAAACACTGGACCATGATTTGATTCACGTGAAAGGATGGAATTTATCTATTTTTCCCATCAAGCCAAGAAATGTGATCATGTAAAAACATACTCAATTGATAGAATTCATGTGGGTTCTCTTGTTTGCAAGTCTGAGATTGGTAAAGGTCAGTCACAATTCAGTCTCTAGACCAGTCAGTAATCCTGTGGCCAAGGTAGAACACCTGTTAGTAACAGAGCAGGTGGATTTCACAAACACATCTTTGACTAAACTGCAATAGCCCATATGAGTAAGTAGAGGTGAAATTCTGTGACTTAGAACAGAGCTGTGAATGCTGCTGGTCAAGAACAGGGGCACTAACGGGTGGTTTGGGGCACTTTGATGTTTGGGGTGTGGGGCAGTAACTTCTACTTCATTACCATATTAGCGCTATTAAATTGTAATGGTAGTTTAATCAATATCTTAATTAATTAATTTAAAGTCTAGTTCTGAGAGACGAACACATTTTAAATAATATTTAAAAAGAGAGTCTGCAATCCAAGTAGGGAAAAAGACCACAATAAATATGCATCCACTGAGTGATATCATATGCTGTTAAACATTTTTTTAGTAGTTCATTCAAATTTTGCAGTAGTTCCATGTTGTAAGGATTATTAACTTCATTTTCCAAAAAGGCTCAAATATTCATCTTCCAGGACAAAGCTACAGAGAGGAAAAAAAGATGGAATCCAAGGCATTAGTCCTTGCAACCTAGGCCTTCTTGCACTTCCATTATACCATAATGGATTATCTTTGTAATATCCAAACCAAAAGGGATATACATAATAACCCCTAATTGGATGTATCGCAAGCCACAATGTATAAGAGCAGGGAGAAAGAGAACGAGAGAGACAGATAGAGACAGAGAGAGACAGAGAGACAGAGAGACTGAGAGACAGAGGACAGAGAGACAGAGGCAAAGTGCTTGCTAAAGAGTCTGACTGGGGAGGGGCAGGGAATCAGGGGACATTGTTGATGGGAAATGGGCACTGGTGGAGGGATGGGTGCTGGAACACTGTATGACTGAAACCCAAACATGAACATCTCTGTAATAGTATATCTCACGGTGGTATAACACAATTAAAAAAAATAAAATATTTTATTTTCTGAAAAAAAATAATACCAACAGTGGCAAATAAAGGTCTTTTACCTTAAACTAGCACATCTCGAATCTTCTGTAGTTCTTGCTGGCTTCACTAAGATTGCCTGTCCACTCTGCGCTCTACTGCTTACAGAGGAAGTCAGAAATACTCTCTCATAGTCACGCATTTCCCTGTAATGGCACTGACAGAACTTGATGAGTTGATTCATGCTTTATAATTCTCTTTATAGCAAACAGCTCTTCTTTCAGGTTTCACCTTCAGTGTTCTGAACAGCACAACTGTGGCAGCTCTGCTAATCTGCTGTCAGACAAAGAGGGAGAAAAAAGCAGGGAGGCTGACACAATACTCATATTAGGTGCGTCTTTCCCCAGCTAGTTCTTTCTATCCTGGGATTATTTTGTGAACACAGATTTTTGTTAGGCAGCGATTGATCTGAACATCTGGGGGCTCGTGCTCCAACATTAGCTTCTTCTAATTGCTGTAATGTGGTTCCATTCTGAGTTCATGCAAGCAGTGCAATCTTGACGCACAAACTATTGATTAATTATACTTTCAAAGCTTCAGAGAATATCAGTCAAGTGCATTTGTGGTTTCTTAGGATTTTCTTCTTTTATTTTCTCTGTTTGAACTTTTCCTGGTTCTCTCACCTCCCCCACAACCTTTTACTATTTCATTTAGTCTCTATGGCATTCACTTTATAAGTAGAACAATCAGAATGGTGTGCTTTACCATTTATCTGTTCACTCAGTTGGGAGTTGGGAAAATGGTACGAGCCATGACTCATGTGAACAATTTTTTTTTCCTCTAAGCAGTCTCAGGGAAACACATTTAGATGTAAGAATAGTGTTTATAAATGCCACAGCCAGTTGGGTTAGCAGATTGTGTACACATGAGCACATGCATGCTGCTTATTACTGCAGGGCTGTACATTCCTCTAGGAAAGGTTCTGTTTTTATGTGTGTTATGCAATTTCAAATAAGGGAAGAACAACAGCTGTAATGGGCCCAATCCAAGGATGGCAAAAGGTGAATAAAATTACTCCCTCTGGGAAGTAAAATGCTCATTTAGTGGAGGGAAATTATCATTTCCAAGTAGAACATTTGGTTTCCTGAGAGTAAAAGTGGCAGCACAGCTTGATAATAACACCTCAGGCTGTAATAGTATCCTTTCCTTCTGAGAGCTGAGCTCTTTGCTCTTAAATTTATCTTTACAGCATCCTTGCAAAGTGGGTAGTCTCAGAAGTTATTGGCCATGTTTTATGGATGGAGAAGCTAGAGCCTGAAAATTTCAGCAAGTTTTCCTTGGAAGAACAGAAATACATCTTTCGATCAGTGAGTCTCAAGCTTTGTGCACCGACTTTTTTTTTAAAAATCAGGTAGTTCTTTTTTAATGGGGGGGCTGTTTTATGTAGTTTGTATTTTAATATCATTCCTGATCTCTAGGCATGATATGCTAGGAGCATCTCCTAGTTTTGACAATTGAAAATGTTTTAGGCATTGTGACCTAGTAGCAAAATTCCCTCTTGTTGAAAACCACTGATCTAGATTTGTTAATCTAGCTAGTCTCCTGTATCCTGTAGGAAACCTGGGGCAAAATTTTAAATGATTAAAATTTTCTTTGATGCCCATAATTCATTCTGTCTCTGACAAAGGTATTTATATAGGATTCACCATTATAAGTAATATATATTTATATTTATATACTATTATATATTAAGAAGCAATTGATCTGAAAATATATATATTCTTCAGATAAAGTGCAATATGTATACTGGAATATGTAACTCTTCCAATACATAAATTGGAATATATAATATATAATGTATATATAAGCAAGTATATATATATATATATATATATATACACGTGATTGTCAGAGAAATCCTATTTTCATTTCATTTTATATATTGGAATATAGAAACACAGAAAGGTAAATGCCTGATTTGACACACACAAGCAGCAGGGTTGACTTCATTGGTATGCTACCTATATAGGTGACGCCTCCTGCATTTGGAATGATCTGAGACTAGGTGAAATGGTCTACTGCTGGCATATTAAATTCTTCATCATTTTGGAACATGGGCCCCATATTTTCATTTTTCTTTGGCCTCCATAAATTATTGAAAAGTGCTGATAGAAAGTTAGAAAGCCAGGATTTGGGCAAGTCATCGAAAAACTACATATTAACCTTTTCATCACATGAACTTATATTTTTATCTTTTCATTCTCTTTTTTTTGATTCAGTAAATAATGGAATGAGTTTATAATGTTGCAGGAACTAGGCTTGGTAGTGAGGGAGCAATAGAGACAGGGCAGATGCTGTTCCTTCTCTCGTGAAGCTAGCAATCTCAGGAGGGATATAGACCAGTAAACAGCCATTTGCAATTCAGCATGGCAAGTGCTGTGATAAGAAAGCATGAGCTGCTATGGGAGCTTTAGGAGGGCACTTAACATGGTCTAGGAGAATCAAGGAAAGCTTACAAGTTGGGGCTTATGGACTAAATAAGATTTTCATGTAAAAAAATAGAGACCAAATTATGATCTAAGCAAAAGGAAATAGCATAAATTCTAATAAATGGAAGTGTGATATAATAATTAAAATGGCATGGTATAAATGAAGTATTGAATTAGCTTCCATGTTATGTTGCAGCAATCGTCCTATTATTTTTGCCTATTACAACAGAGCTTTCTTTACCACTCTTATTGCAGATGATCTGCTATTGAGTTGAGTATAACTCTTAGCATCTCCATTTTAGAACTAAAGCTAGAGAGCTAATTTCCTTGGGGGCATGATAGTCTCATGACAGCACAAATATTGAACTACAATGATATTGGTTCAGATTCTATTTTGGTTAAGTAGTCCATGAGGTTGATGAGCTCATGGCAAGCCCTGATAGATGAAGCAGGGAAATGTTTCCCTCCCAAGTGAGCATTAGTACCATATGATAATAAATAGAGATTTTATACTCCTCTAGAAGGAAAGGCAGAATACTAATAATAATATAAGTGTGTATTATTTGAGAGTGAGAAGAAAGGTGTAGAAAGAGATGAGCATTTTGAAATAAGCAACAACTAGACTGTACAAAGTCTTATAGATTACATAAACAAGTTTAGGCTCAACTCATTAATATTTTCTCTAATTTTTTGTTAAATCTAATTACCTTACTCAAAATTTGACTTCTGAAACGAGCAACAATAATATAACAAGAAACAAAGCAAAACCCAAATGTGGTGGACTGATTACACACAAAAGAACAAAAGAACAAATGATTACTTGGATATTTATAGTTTGGCAGAAGAAAGAATCACTAATTGTATGATGCCAGGCAATAAGATACCAGTGAAGGGTAAATTTTTATTTATCTGTAGACAAATATAGGGGTCTCAGAAATCATTTATTTCTACTGCTATTTTCTTAGTATGCTTTTTCAATGATCAATGCACAAATATTATAAATGATTAATGGCTAAAGTCACTGGGCTTCCATGGAGATGGAGCTGGGGTCCCTCTCCCCCACCTCTGTTCCTTCCTGGAGGCCTGGTGGACCCACCTAAGAACTACTCGGGGCTGTTGGCTGTGATTCAGAAACACTGACACATGGGGCAGAGCTGTTACAGGCTCTTCCTGTGCTCGGTTAATCACGAGGCGGGTTCTGGCCCTGGCCCACCACCCCAATAGAGCCTCAGAAGAAGCCGAGAGGAAACCCCCATACCATAATTTTCAACATCCTGACTCCACAGTTTGTCAGAGCCCCACCCCAGAGAGAAGCCAATTTTGAGCTCAGGTACGCAAGTGTTGGCAGCTAAAGTCACTGGACTTCTGTGGAGACGGAGATAGGGTAGTAGAGCTGCTGCTGCCTCTTCCTGTAGCACATGACTGCGTTGTGGCCACATGGTACATCAAATTAGTAGAAACCAACCACGTTATACAAATTCCAGATGGTCAATGCAAGAACAGAAATAAACCAGATTAGCCCATAAACCTAAACCCCAACCTACACCCTAAACCCCATCCTGGACCATTTTATGAACCCCACTGCCCCTCTTCCAGTACTCGATGAACCTGAAGACCTGAAGACCTGTCCTGTTACAAATTACTCTATCCACTGAGGAGAAAAGGAAGGAGATGAGAATACTTCTAGCCTGACAGCAGACTGAGCCCCGGGATAAATCCAGAGTCACAGAAGAGCCTGGCTAGCTACCCATGATGTCAAAAACAGTAACAATAATGGAACTCATTCCAAACAAATGGAGATGTTACTGGTGCCCACTAGAGCAAATCAATAAACAAAGGGAAGACAAGTGATACAAGTGGCAAGTGATATTATAAAGGACATCTTAGTGACTTTATGTCAGACCATCAACCATCCAGAGCCCACAGGGCAAAACCCTAGGGGGGTGTAGACAAGCCTGTCTCCTGTCTGCCACCTGCTGATGACATAGCAGAGCACCACAGCCACACCCTCAACACCTCGAGGGTCTAACACAGAAAAGCACTGGGCCCCTTTGGGACAAACCAGAGCCACAGCAGAGCCTGGTAAGCTACCCATGGTGTATTCAATATGCCAAAAACAGTAACAATAATAGACCTCATTCCCAGCAAATGGAGATGTTACTGGTGTCCGCTCGAGCAAATCAATGAACAACAGGAAGACAAGTGATACAAATGATCTTAGTGACTTTAAAAGACATAACTGTGGACATTTTAAAAATGAAAAATGAAAAATGAAATTGAGACTGATAAGAAGTACCCTATTACAATAAAAAGAATGAATATTGAACTTTGCATTTGACCCAAGATTTGTTGAAGTAGTATCTTTTGAATTTGATCATGCATATAACAAGTAAGCATTGGTATTCTCATCTATAGAGTGGCTTAAAAAATTCTGTTCTCACTATAAATCCTAAAATAAGAATATCTAATATATTGTATCTCTTATATATAATGTAAAGAACTAAAACTACATAATAACATGTAAACCTTATCAATCTACTAAGAATAAGAAATTAAGATTAAAGAGGTAAAGCAACTTGGCCCAACTCAAACATTTAAGTACATTTGGAATCTACAAATGAGCACAGTCTCTTATCTAGAGATGATCAAGGCTCAGTTCTTTATCATCACATATGGGAATAATGATGGTAATAATGATAGCAATCAGATATCAGTACAATAAGTTAAAAGTCACCTTATTTAATTGTCACAGATACCCTTGTAAAAGATACAAATGGCAAAATATCTCAATTTTAATATTGCATATAATTAACCTGTATGTATTTATCACTCTATCTCCTACATTAATAATTATTAAGAATTATTATCCTTGCCTTATGGTTATAAATTAAGTAGATTAGGCTATTTGATTTGTTTGATATTACCATATTTTCCATAGAAGAGCCTAACCTATAAATTTGATAAAACTTATAGGAAGGTTGTTAGTATTACTGTAAAATACGAGCAAATAATCCTTAAGTGAGGATATATCCTCACTATCAAATATACATGATATAAATGATAGAAAGTGAACTATGTATTTTAACTACTTAGAGGTCTAATTTTACTCTTTCTAAATTCATGGTTGTATTTGTGCTTCTTGAAATATTAGGTTAAATATTAGGTTAACTTTATGAAAGCGCCATGATTTATAAAGTTATTTATAGTTGGGTTTTAGATATACAATATTCCAGCACTGATCACATCACCACTGCCATTTTCCTTCCACCAGCATTCCCATGTTCCTTTTCCTACCCCCTAGCCCCAGCATGCCATCTTGACAGGTACTGTCGGAAAAGTGTATTCCCCAATACTATCAGGAAGCGAGTTCCCTTTTTACCTGAAGAGCAGTCTACAGATGGACAAACCATGAATTAAGCTCAGTTTCGAAAGGCTTTTACTTATCACCAATAATTAAACTCTGTTATAACAATCCCAAAGAGGAGAAACTCCCAATCTGCTATCTTCATGGCAAATCTCTGACCATGTGCTCAGGTTGAGATCTTCCACCAAGATAAACACATCTCTTCTAAAACACAGGTTTTTCTCTCTCCATTGTTGCCAAAAGCCCAAGGCAGGCCAGGCCACAAAGGAAGAAAACAAGAAACACCTAGCCCAGGTCTAATAAAATACTAATTTCCCAGGGCCAAGTCCCTTCTATCTCAAGTTCCTGTGCAAGGCATCATGAAGAGGGGACTGGGTAGGATAAACCCTAAGAATAAAAGCAATAAAAGCATCTCAGAGATATAACATTATATAGGGATATAACATTATAATTTTAGACCACGAACTTCAAGCAGCCAGATGTGTATCTCCAAACATCCTCAAGGTCCATTTCTGCTCCAGAGTAACTTTGTGTGTTCTGCCTTTAGTTTTAGTGAGAGTCAAGTTTGCTAGCCTGGAGGCAAAATAGCGTGGCTCCTTCCTTGATTTTAGCAGAGCTATTTATTAACAGAGGATCCCAAATCTCTAGGCTTCCTCCTGGTAAAATTCTAGATGTCCCACATGGGGGCCTGTGGAGTTTATGAGGAAAGTGCCCAACTAACTGGCATAGAAGTCATAATAGAAATTATAACACTATTTCAAGAGTTGTTAAAATCAAACTACCGTTTTCAATTCTGTCCCCAATCTCCCATAGTGATTTGCACAAGAGGGACCTGATTAGCATGAGGGGCCGGTCTCAGGGTGTTGCGAATGGCTTTGAGCTACAGAAACCCAGAGTTCACTAGGGTGTATCCTCCAACAAGGTACTAGATTTTAAGTTTGGTTGTTTGGGTCTCATATTTTTGGGTTATTGAGTCTATGATTTGGATATTTATCTCTATCATTCCTTAACACCACTGATGCACCTGAATCCCATTGCCCCTTACTCCCTATTTCTTCTCATCTTTCTTTTTTCAACCCTCCACTCTACCTCCACCCCAGAACTCAATTTCTTTTCCTCTCCTCCATAGACTCCGAAGCCAAGGATGATCTTGGCACCTCCTTCTCCCCTTTAAACCATTGCTTTCCTCATCCAGTTATTCTAAATACCATATATAGTGATGCATCCTTTGCTTATCTTTCTTCCTCTGGCTTACATCATTTAACATATCTTCTAGTTCCTGGATAAATGTAAGTTATTATCAGAGCAGTATATGATTTTTTTAAAATTGAAACATTTACTTGCAGTCCAAATATAAATAAAATTCATATTTTATCTTGTCATTTTATAGATTATTATGCACTGCCGACAGCAACTTTATCTGGTTCCTAGGTAGATGCATGAACAGGGAATGTTGTGTCTTTTGCCTAGCATTGTTTGGCATGATGTGCACATGATTTCTCTTTTATATGTATATTTTTACCCCACTCCTCCACTACCCATCATATTAAAAGAATACAAGTTGAATTTTTCATGATGATGTTGGTGGGGAAGTGGAGTGGTCCACAATAGCAGTGCTCATGGTCTATTCTTGGTTCTATGTGACCCATCGAATGGTGGTTTGGGTCAGGGCATCATGTATGATGCCAAAAGGTCCAAACCAGGTTTGCTGCATGAAAGGCGAGTGTCTTACTCCTGTACTATTTCTCTGGCCCCAGAATACCGTTTTCTAAATTCAAAAAGACTACCAGAAAAGCTCTTGAGTCTGTCAGCTCTTTTCCTTTGTGGACTTCATTTACACTATCTTAATACAATCTGAGGCAGAATAATGATTTCAAGACATAGTAACAAGTCAAGAAAGATTTTATTTTACCCCCAGGAAGTTCTGCTTTCTTTTTGCAAATAGCATTATATTTTCTAATAACAACAATAAATATATTAATGGTCATTTTAACCAGAATTCTGGAAAAGTACTCATCACAATTGAATCTAGAACAACGAATGTTTCAGTCTCATATTTCGAGTCAATAGTAACCTTGTCTATTTTAAATCCAAGTTGAAAGGATTCTCAAATGGTTCAAAAGTGTTTCATCAACCTAAGACAGAGTTTCTCATCTTGAAATACCACCTCTGCAAGGATCACAAGATGAGTTTGTTTAAAAAATATCAGGTGCTCTGGGGGTCAGTGAGATAGAACAGTGGGTAGAATATATGCCTTGCTCTAGCTCTTGGGTTCAATCTCTGGCACTCCCTAGGATACCCCTGAGGACAGCCAGGAATGATACCTGAGCAAAGAGTCAGAGGTAAGCCTGAGCATCACAGAGTGTGGCCCAAAAAAATGAGAAAAAAAACCACAGACAAAACAACCCCAACTAGGTTCTCGGAGTCTCCCCTGTTCTATAACATTAGTCCAGGGAACTGGGCCATGTAATTTGCACTTTTATTTTTATTTGAATGGGGATCTACTAAACAGTACTGTTGGGACAATGGGAACCAAGCCTAACACTTAGTCAAGTACTATGTTTTGGTGCTGAGGTTGTGGAGCTCTTCAGGCATGGCAGTACTTGGGGACTTCCAGAGCTACATCCAGTGGTGCTTAGGGACCACCAGGAAAATAGCCTGTGGTGTTGGGTATGAAGCTGATGCTGGGCTTCTAACTAATAGCACAGCTTTTTCCTCTAGCCCTATACGTTTTACTTTTAAAATATATATTTTCTCAGGAGACTCATGTAGAGTAATTTTTAAACTATTGTAGGAAACAGTGAAACATGATGAAATTAATTTTGTTGACAGATATTTAGCACTTAGGATGCTTGTACTTTCTAAGTTTAAATTACTTATCTTTGGAGAGGGCGCAGGAGCCACACCCCGGATGCACTCTTGGCTCTGTGTTCAGGAAAAATTCCTGGTGATGTTCTGGGGATCATATCAAATGCCAAGGATCTAACTAGGTCAGTCATGTGCAGAGACAAGTGCCTGACCTTCTGTACTGTGGCTCTGGCTCCTATTTTTAATTTAAAAACATAAACCTTAGATAGTCCATTAAAATAATTTTGCTATTTATAATTGAAAGTTAAAAAATGATTAGTAGTTCTATTTCATGTTTAGATGAGATTAATCTAGAAATTTCAGGAGACCAACCTCATGGGGCAGGGACTTGGGTCATTTTGCTAAACAGTGAAAAAATCTTCGATGAAAATCTAACGAGTTTTCTGTCAAAGTTTGATTTATAAACTAGTAGCATTAATATTACATGGGGACAGACTAGAAATGAATCTCAGAACTTCAAATCTCACCTTTTTATTTGCTGAATCAGAATCTCTGCATTTTGAGATGTTCAGGTGATTCATATGCATATTAAGTTCCAGGAGCATTGCCCTAAGAAACTGCTAGCTCCTAGAAAAGCACCTTGACTATAAATTCAGTAGGCTTTATTTAAACAGCAGTATTTTTTCTGTGATTAAAATAACTGAAAATCAGTTGCCCAAAAAGGGGTTACTTGTCACAATAATCAAGGACAAATAATGAACCAGAACAATAGATACTTGATATTTAAGAACCAGAGCACACTTGGGGCTGGAGAGAGAGCACAGTGGGTGTAGCATTCACTTTGCACAAGGCTAGCCTGGGTTCTAACCGACATCCCATATGGTCCTCTGAGCACCACCAGGAGTAATTCCTGAGCACAGAGCCAGGAGTAACTGCTGAACATTGTCATATGCAGCTCAAAAAACAAAAACAAAACATAAAGAACCAGAGCATTCACTAAATTAGAAAAATATCTGTATAGAATTGATAGTGGTTGCATAGAATCAAATGAAAGTTACTCAAAATAGTATTGATATTTTTTAAAAAATACTTCTTTTCCTACTGTGAACTCTACAGAGAAAAGGGATTTTTTTTAAACATGGGGAAATTATAGACATTGAGTATCCATATGTTAAAATCTTGGTAAAAAGATAGAGTGAATTTGTAAGGGAATCACTAGTATATGTTGATATATAGAACTAAATATTGTAATTCATTTTGTCTGGTTTATTTCAGGAGTAATTGAAGATGTATATAACATCCAAATCACTTGTATCACTTGTCTTCCTGTTGATCATCAATTTGCTCGAAGCGGGCACCACTAACACCTCCATTTATTGGGAATGAGGTTCAATATTGTTACTATTTTTGGCATACAGAATACACCACAGGTAGCTTGCTAGGCTCTGCCGTGGCTCTGGGTTAATCTTAGGGGGCCATTCTTTGTCTATGTCAGACCATCAACCAACCAGGGCCCACAGGGCAGAGCCCTAGGTGTAGACAAGCATGTCTTCTGTCTGCCACCTGTCAACACAGCTGGGCACTGCAGTCACACCTGCAAAACCTCGAGGGGGGCAGAAACATCCAAATAGCTTCAGAATATATATTGCAAGATTAAATAATGTCTAAGATATTCACATCACTGTATCACTGTATTCCCATTCATCATCGATTGGCTCGAGCAGGCACCAGTAACATCTCCATATGTCCTGTCTCATGCTAGTAGAGCCCAAGGACATCTGCTTGCTCCAGGAACATAAAGAGCCTCAAACATTCCATCAGGTCATGGGAATGAGGTCTAAAATTGTTACTGGTATTTGGCATATCAAATACAACACAGGTAGCGTGCTAGGCTCTGCCATGCGAGCTATTCACATAATCAAAGACAAATATTTTTATTAACATTAACATCTAAGAACTATCCCAAAGCATTCCAAAGGATGTAGTACAAATTTTTTTTTTTAATTGCTGAAGTATAAGCTGGAAATTAGTTGTTTTGTCTACCTGGGGCAAACTAAATGTGTGCTAATCTTGTTGGAGTCCTTGCTCTGTTTGTCCGCTTCCCTGCTCGGATGGCAAAGAACCACACTTGTAATGCAACAACATACTGGTTTATTCCAGCTAGTTGGGTCTGATCGCTTCAATGAGACATGCAGGTCTTAGTGAGAACGTTTGACCCCAGGGAGAAAGCAAGCAGGGATTATATAGGCCTTCCAAAGCCATTACATGCATCATAGCCTGCACAAATATATATAGCCATTAAGATTAAAGAAAAACATATTTCAAACATTTCATCCTAAAAAAGGTCATGCAAACTTAAAGAAAGACAAGAGACGTTATATGCCCTGTTCCAGTCATGTGTTTAATTAACCTAAAGACATCCTGCCCACAACCGATGGGGTGAATCTATACTGTCCAGATGACCAGGACAGATATGCATGATCAATGACTTGTCTGTCAAGGCCCCAAGGCTTACACATTTGGAGCCATAGCAGGGCCTAACAATCTGGAAATTTCATTATTTTTTAATACACAGTTTACATGAAATAGGCAATGTTATCATTCTATTATTGGTAAGCATATAGACAAATAATTTAGATTAAGCTTCCACTGAAATACTGATCAGTGTGGCCTCTTGAGTCAGAAATGTTTCTGTGAGTAAGTGAAGTAAGGGCTTGATTAATCCGGCTGTAATTCAGACAATTTTATGGTCATCCGTACTAAACCTAATACCTTAAGTTAGCGTGTAGAATTAGAATATTGGCCAGTGTGCTAGATCAGCAATAGCTATTCAACATTAGTTATACATGAAAACATGTTTTTAAGTGGTGTTTTCAATTTGTGGGCAGGGGCTCAATAGCTGACAGATATTTAAAGCATCAAGAATAATTCTCTAGACTCTGTTTTTATAGGTGAAATAAAATATGGATTTAAAATAAAGGCAAAATTATCAGTACCTATTTAATTAACTACTGTCACTTTTCTTAAAAAGAGTGACCTTAGAAGAATTAGTATAATGACACTAACATGTCTAATGTTCCCACAAAGTAGTCCACTGAGCTCCTGTAAACAGTGGCTCAGTATCACTCATTCATACAGGCGCTAAGCACTGTAGCACATATTTTGGCATTATAGATTGTTCATGTTTTTATGACTCACTCACAGTAGGAGGGGACAATTTAAAATAAAGATTAGAAAATAGAAAGAGAATATCCCTCACCCCAGCTCATTTAATACCTTCTTGAGTGAAAAAAAGAAATCTTTCAGAATTTAGATGTAATGATATTAAGCATTACACTCCTCAAAGGTCATAAAAGAAAAAGACTAGGAGAAATCTTCATTCTGAGGGACCCTTTTAAGCCAAGAAAGAGTTTTCCGAGACTCTCCATATGAAGACACTTTACTTTTCTGCATTCCATAAAATGTCTCCTCTCTTTCTCTTCTGTTCAACAGCAGGGGGGGTAAAAACCAAAAAAATAATCCCCTCACGAAATCTTCTGAACTGGTTTTTTTTTTTTTTTGAAAAATAAATCATCTTTCTCAGGACATGAGATGAATAAGAGTTGGCATTTTTCGTTGTCACTTTGGGCACAGAGGTCAGAGGTCCTTATCTAATAGTCATCCAAATGGAATCAATCTCTCTTTCATAGATCCTGTCAGCTGCACCTGAGCCTCCTGGGGGGTTGTGCAAAGCAGTTCATGGTCAAAGGCAGGAATAGATATCTGCACTCCAGGGGGAGGCTATATTTTCTGTCGATAGACAGAAGATTGCAGTGTCTCAGACAGGTAATCAGTTATCAAGCACCACAATCAGTTCACGTTTAAACATTAAACAGGTGGGGCAGGAGACAAGTAAAATTTATCATGTTTACTAGGTTTGCCAACAACAACCAAAGAACTGCTTTATCCTTTTTAAATCTGTGCTCCTTGCTATCAGTTTTTTAAGAAATGGAATAATTTTTTCTTTTTTCTTTCTGGCAAATGCTTGTGGGATTCTCAACTGGTCAAAAGTCTACATTTCTTCAAGTTATAGATGTACCTTCCCCAAGTTCCTTCTTATCTTTGGCTAACTGAATGCTAGCACATTCACAAGTGATCCCAGATGACAACCATTTTCTGTGCCAGTTTGGAGAAAGATGAGAGAAAGCAAATGGAAAAGACTGAAGCCAAGTTTTTTTTCCAGATTAAGTAGTAGGTGGTTTGTTAAGACTTTTTTCTGCCCCACCATGAAAATTGAAGAAAGACACCTTTTATTTTTTTCTCTGCCTGATTAGAAGGCTTCACTAGATTTGTGGCAAGTGAATTGACAAGTGAGGGCACCAATGACAAGATAGCGGTAATTGATGGTGGCAGGTGGGGTTTCAGTGTACTGGCATGTCCTGTGGAGGGGCAGCCAAGGACATCTATCAATCAAATCGGTGACAGCAGCCAGGGACACTTAATTGGAGATTCATTGAACCTTTAATGATGTGACAAAGAAAAATAAGGACACTTTAAAATCTCCTGGGCTTTTGCTTTTCTTCATTCTAATAATTCTCATAGGAAGACTAGAAGGTAGACATTGCTGCAGGCTTGAACATTCGTTGTTTCCATCAAAATTAATCACATTGTTTTGAGAGGGGGAATAGTAAAAGGGCTCATGATAAGTAAAATTAAATGTTTACTGATTGATTTGATTCAGAGATTTGACTCCTTTTTGTTTTGTTTTGTTTTGTGTTGTTTTGAGGTCACACCCATGGTGCTCCGGACTTACTCTTTTTTTCTTCCCTCAAGAATTACCCCAGTGGTGCTCACGAAGCATATGTGGTACCAGGACTCGAATGCTGGCTAGCTGCATGGAAGACAGCTCCCTCCCTGCTGAACTTCTCCTACCCAGAGATTTGGCTCTTCTATGACATAATAATAAATGCTTAGCAAGGACTGGTCTAACCTGTGCTAAACACCAAGTTAGAACTCAGGGGTTCCAAACTCCTGAGAAATAACTTACTTAATTGTGATGCTTGGCCTCTTATTCAATGGGTTATCTGTATTATACAAATGTAAATACTTTGTGAAATGTTCCTTTCTCATTTGCTCTCTGGAACAATTAAGGTTTAAGAAAAAAGAGAATCCTTTGCCTTTAATTGGGAATCATGCAGAAACTAGGTGTTGGAAAGTATTGTGCTCTGTATTCTTCTATATATAACCATGACATTATCTTCAAGTTTGAAGATTGGAAATTTTATTTCCTAGGAAGAGTAAAACTCATTTATCATTTTGTGGGAGAAAGTTCTTTCCAAAGGCATTCTTGATTTCCGTTGCTAAGTCTTTTTTAGAACTTCTAAGTCTCATCTAGTGTGCAGGGCACATTTTATCAACCATAATATTCGAACTTTTCCTGGGATATAAAGTCCTTTATGATAATGCCTGACTCTAGAGAGGGAATAGAGAAAGGCTTATTGGTACTGGAGAATGTAAACTCAAATACCAAGAGGTGCCAGACAAGTAATGGCTATTTATAATTTAGTAGAGAAGTAGGCTATGAAAGACAATAGGGAACTGGGGGGGATGTGTTTGAGAAAAGAAATGGCTAATAAAAAGGGCAGCTGTTTTCAGCTGATCTGATTGTTCTGTGGGATTATTGTTTTGAATGGTCAAATCCTATTACAATTCAAAAGAAACTAGAAATCTTCACTTTTAAGTTTGAATATGTTCTGACTTCTTTATTCCCATGTAGGTAAGAAAAACACATCTGTGGCTGAGTTTTGACCTTTAGAAAGGATTTTAGGCAATGAAAATCCTTTCTGTTATCACAAAGGGAATTTTACATGCAATTGCTTGTAGGGCTTACTGTTTATACATATATTTTTAATTCCTCCTTTTCTTTTCATTCCGGGAACCAGAGCGTGCTATGATTAGCCTGTAAATTCACAGTAGCTTTGTGAGCTGAAACATTAGATTGCATCAAACACTCTGCTTTTGTTTTCTGCTTGAAAAAACTGACACTTGTTATGGTTGTGTTCACTGTGTGAGCCATCCCCTGTTGACTTCTGGACAATCACTATAAATCTCTATTATTCTGCTGTTATTGTCTTGTTATACTAGTGCTGTTGAGGCATCTTCTCAAGGGAAGTGAGCCCAGGTGTGTACATACAGAACAAGAAATGCTGTTCTTTAAACACATAAATAGCTATTTTATTTGGCAAAGCACATAAAAGGGTTAGTGTAGCTAAAGGAATTTTGAACAGTTATTTGCATTGCAAATAGTTTCAAAAAATGGAGCAAAGGGTATTAGTTCTCAAACACTCGCCAATTGAGTTAAGTTAGATTTGAGAATAATCCATCTTTCATTTTTTCCTGGTAATAAGAGTTGAAAAAGTTGAAATCCACTCCTCTACAACTGGACTCCAAGGCATAAGAATTCTAATAAAAGAGAACACTTTTCTTTATGGTCATGTTTAGGGCAAATATGTGGGGCTAATATACACGGCCAGGGAAAACAGGGGCCAGGAGTACTGGTCAATGGTTGGAATCTAAACAAGTATGTGGGGGGCAAGGGCAGGAACATAGAGAAGGGACTAGTATGGCAATAATAGTTGGAAATGATCATGCTTGATAAATACTGAGTGTTAAAAGTAGGTAAAAGGATAGATAAGCTTTCAGTATTTGAATTACAAACTTCAGTGCTCAAAGGGGTTGGGAGAGGGAGGAGAAGGAGGAGAGAGAGAGAGAGAGAGAGGGAAAGGGAGAGAGAGGGAGGGAGAGGGAAAGGGAGAGAGGGAGAGGGAGACTGACAGAGAGAGAGAGAGAGAGAGAGAGAGAGAGAGAGAGAGAGAGAGAGAGAGAGAGAGAGATTGTGCTAGAGAGCACAGCAAAGTGCCTGCCATAGAGGCAGAGTGGTGGAGTTTGAGGTGAGGGGTGGTGAGGACATTTATACTAGGAAATGTGCACTGGTGGAGGAATGGGTACTGGAACACTATATGACTGAAACAAATCACAAACAACTTTGTAATGTTATATCTCACAATGACTCAATTAAAATAAACTGGAATAAATCCTGGTTACACTTTGGAGATATGAATGAATTTGGAAGGTTTGTTAAAACTTAAAGCTTTCCTTTATATTTTTAATAATTGAAAGAAAGCTAAATTTATATTTCTAAAAGTCTTGTAAGGGTTGGCCACCCGATGGGGTGACTGACTGGGTGCCTCGGAACGCCGCACCTACCAAGGAAAACTCTGAAAGACCAGGTCCTATGCAAAAGCAAGCATTTTTATTAATATTCGAGTATACTCGGGCTCATAGCATGACCACAGCAGTCAGCGGCTAAGAGCCCCAGTCACTTTAGACAGCAATTTTTTTATAGAAAGGTTCCCGCCGTTACAGAAAGCCTGCGCATAGTTATCCAATAGATTCAAAAACACCACAGCAAGGTCTGCACGCAGGCAGCCAATCACTTTGTACTAGGTGGACCTTTGTACCAATCGGGTTATGCCTAAGTCCCCTTTATATTTGGTATGGTATGCAGCTCGCTCCTTGGAATTGTTTGTCATATGGCTCTTTCTGGAATTATTTGCTCAGGGCCCTTCCGGTTGTGTTCTTGTTGAGCCACCATTTTATCAGTTACTCCTGGTTCCTTTTTTTTTTTTTTTTCTGCCGGGCTAGGGGCAATTCTTTCAGTATAAAAAAGATATGATTTTTTGAAGTTAATTTGTTTATTTGCTGCTATATTTTTAAACTACTGAATTACATATTTGGTCAATAAAATCCATAGGAATGGCTCCACTGCTAAATTTTATCATTTGCTCAGCTTACCCAATAAAAATGGATGTTTAAGTTATATCTTTAAACTACTGGGGAGAAAAATATTTAACTGTATTAGCTCTCCGACATTATAACGACATCTCTGATGTAGGCAGACAGTCAGGAAAGGGCCTCCCATGGCAACGGAATTCTTAGGGAGTAGTAATACTCTAAGTAGTAAAGCCCTAAGTAGACATCGGTACTTGAGCACAGGAACTAAGGCCTGGTAAAACCTTTACCCGGAGTTAGTCCAGACCAGAGAAGGCTGGACTACCTTCTAAGAGAAAGTCCAGCAGGAAAAGGTCAAGAAAAGGAATTTTTTAAAGAAGACAACTCCCAATTCTAACCATCTTGGCAACTCTTAGGTAGAAGTCCCATTTAGGACTGTTTTGAAAAAGAAACTATAAAAGCGACCTTGAGCAAAGAAAGTGCACACAAGTAAGTGCTTTCTGAGCCTATGTGCTGCTTGTGCCCACGTGGCCAGTCTCACCCCAGCATGTGTCCCACATGGCCCCTCTTGAGATGTATATGTGTATTCTTTCTCTCTTTCTCTTTCTCTCTTTCCCCCCACCCCACCTTTCTCCTCTCTGTTTTTGGGAAATGTCCATTTTACTTCCCCATAGTGATTATCTCAATTGTTTCCATCATTAGTATACAAGGATTCCCTCTTCTACATCCTCTGCAAGATTTGCTTTTTCTTATCTGTTTTGATAATAGCCATTGGAATATCTGACTGTTGTTTTATATTTTAATTTATATTTTTGTAATAAGTGATATTAAGATGTTTAGCTTACTTCGACCATCTATATATTATGTGGAAAAAGAAGACATTCAATAATTCTGTCCAGTTTTTAGTTGGACTGTTTGTTTTTTATTTTTATGAGCTCTTCGTATATTTACACCTTTTCGAACAATGAATTGCAAACACTTATTTTTTCCTAATCAGTAGGTTGCTTTTTAATTTGTTCATGTTTTTTCCTCATTGCAATTCTGTTTATTTAATATGGTTTCAGAGTTTATTTTGGCTTTTGTTTCTCTTGCTTTGTGAGCTCTATGCCAAACTGCTAGGAAGTTCAGTATCAAATAGCTTATCACCAATATTTTACTCTAAGTAATTTGTGTCTTGCATTCAAATTCTTAATCCATTTTAAATAAATTTGGGCTTGGTATAAGTTTGATGTTCAGTTTGATTCTTTGCATGGGACCTGCTAGATTTTTCAATATCATTTATTGAAACACATTTTATTTGTTTTGTTTTTTTGTCTTCTGGCTCCTATGTTATAAATTAGTTGTTCCGTAAAGTGTGAACTCTCTTCAAATAAGAAAAGCATCAGTTTTAAGATAAAACATTCAAGCAAACTAAAATCATGTTTTCTAGGCTGTGGAGATAAAATTAACATTTTTCTCCATAGGGATAAAAAAGCTTGCAATAAGAGATCATATATAGAACCCAGAGCCACGGCAGAGCTTGGCAAGCTACCCGTGATGTATTCGATATGATAAAAACAGTAACAATAATGGACCTCATTCCCAACGAATGGATACGTTACTGGCGTCCACCTGAGCAAATCAATGAACAACTGGAAGACAAGTGACAAGTGACAAGTATAGAATATGCAGTCTATTTTATAAATGAAGACGTCATATATAGAACATGCAGTCTATTTTATAAATGGAGAGGTCATAGATAAAATATGCAGTCAATTTTATAAACAAATAGGTGATAGAATATGCAGTCTATTATACATGAAGAGGTCATATATAGAATATGCAGTCTATCTTATAAGCAAAAGGTCATATATAGAATATGCAGTCTATTTTATAAATGGAGAGGTCATAGAATATGCAGTCTATTTTTTTTAAAATGTGCCTCTGAACATGTAAATTAAAAGCTTGAAGATAGTGGAAATACAAACTAGAATAGTGTTCTTAATAGTTTTTAATGTGTTTAACCATGGTCATCTTATATCTGAAGAAATTTGTTTTTGTTCTTTAGTAAAATCTATGTGATTTGTGAAAACATGCCATCAAATACAAAATGTGTGGATAGTTTGTTGCAGAAATTTCATTAGTAGTTCCTCTTTTCTATGTATATGCTTAGGAGCAGTCCTCCATATTTGTACTTTGAGTTAATATTCTGACTTGCTTTAAAAACACATTAATAACAGACTTGACAAAAGCTAGGTGGAAAGGACATGCTTAATGGTGTTTCCTTCTCACGCTACTACTGTGCACCAGTGGCTATAGTACATACATAAGTTTCCCTTCTAGGTGATGAGATGTGAGACCAAACTATCTCTGAGACCTCCCTGGTAGGTCAATCATGAACATGAGAAAGTTCATCCCATATCATCCTGCTCTAGTCAGATGTCCTAGATTAGAAATAGGACCGCTTGACTGAGAGAATTGTGAGAAATACTGTGTTTTTATTATTGTTTTAACACACTATGTTTATTTATAAACATATTACTACGTTTATATTTATTATCACTATCACTATCACTATCTTCCCATTCATCATCTATTTGCTAGAGCGGGCACCAGTAATATCTCCATATGTCCTGTCTCATGCTAGTAGAGCCCAAGGGCATCTGCTTGTTCCAGGAACATAAAGAGCCTCAAACCATTATATTAGGTCATGGGAATGACCTAATATAAATGTTACTGGTATTTGGCATATCAAATACGACACGATCAGCTTGCCAGGCTTGCCATGCAGGTGGCATACTCTTGTAGTCACCTCTGAATAAAGCATTTATTTAGTTTTTCTACCAATTTAATATTAATTATTACATAGATTATTTCCTAAGAAAACTTATAGATGGGATAAAGGCATATATTTGTGATTGCTACAACTTCTTTTAAACTATTTTTATTGAGGTATCATGATTTACAAAGTTATTCATGATTGTGCTTTAGGCATACAATGTTCTAATACCAATGCCCTCACTACTGTTCACTTCCTTCCACCAAGGTCCCTAGTTTCCCTCTAACCTTCCAGTCTGCCTCTTTAACAGGGACTTAAAAAGTCCCTGTTAAATATTTATATTTATATAAATATTTATATTTATATCATAAATATAAATATTATTATGAAAATCTATATAAAAGCGTAAAAATGAATTAATAAAACAAAAAATCTAGTGAAAATGAGCTGTCTACAATATTACAGATGAGCACATACGCTTTTCAGGTCTAGTAGTCATTCTATGAGATCAATATAGCATAAATAATTTCCTTTATTTCACACTGAAATAAAGGAAAAAAAGAACCATACATATGTTTGCATTCTAAACCAGTCTTCTGATTTAACTTAATTTTATTGTTTTTGTTTTCTAATTCTGGTGATTGAATTCAGAACCAGACACAAACAAAGCAGGTGCTCTGCTGCTGAGTTTTATTCCTGGTCTTCCAACTATACTTAATTGAGGGAATATATAACTACATGCATTTGAAGGTGGTACATAAAATTTGTATATATATAAACATACATAATCAAATGTATTTTATATTTATACAGAAATACATAAACCCAAATACAGAATGATGTGCTAGTTTGTTGCAGTACTTAATATATGATCTGCATGTAATTTCTGATCATTTAGTCCTTCTGAGTGGTCACAAGGGAACTGTTTCCAAAGCTCTTTGAAAAATACAGAATCTGGGACCAGAGCAATAGCCTAGCGGGTGGGACGTTTGCCTTGCACGCGGCTGGCCTCTGCCGCCCGGATTCGATCCCCGGCATCCCATATGGTCTTTCAAGCACCGCCAGGAGTAGTTCCTGAGTGCAGAGCCAGGAGTAACCCCTGAGCATCACTGGGTGTGACCCAAAAAAGCAAAAAAAAAAAAACCCTCAAAAAACAACAACCCCCCCACCCCCGAAAAATATAGAATCTGCTTAGAGAAGTTTAGAAACTTACCCCTGGTCACCAATTACTGAGTAAAGGAGATAAAAAAAGTCCTTTCTGATAAAAATCTTTGTGACAACACACCATCTGAAGAGCAGGTTTGTGGATAGCAAACTAAGAAAAATAGGCATAATCATTTTGTACAATATGTAGAACATAATATTTTAGTTCAATATGTAAAATCACTCTGCGAGAGACTAAAAAAATCTTCAATAGTAAAATGAAAACTCTATTTTGATGTAAAAAATTCTTAAGTAGTTTAAAAAAATTCTAAAAAGTTAAGTATTAGGATTTTTTTCTAATTGGCAACTATTGATCTGACAGTACCATTCTATCTTATTAATACTTTTATTAATTTATAAAACAGAACTCTACCTGCACCAACCAGGAACTCTGAAAATTATTTGCCATTATTAAGAAGACCTACTGGTGCCCAGGAGCAAAGAAATCATGCTGAAAGTATAAGTCAGAAGGGATTTATATAACTTGTTAGTTGCAGAAAGCAATCTAGATGTTAAGAAAATAGAAGTATTCTAAATGCACTTGAAGAAATAAACTTGTTTCATAAAATGTTTAGAATTTTAGCATTAAAAAAGCCCATGTGAAACAAATTGGGTTAGAAACTTGTGTTATTTTAAACTGTTGGGATAATTTTGTTTGTACAGGTTTGCTGAATTGCATTGGTCTCAGGGCAAAAGTATTATATAGGCAATAAATGAGTTTCTTTTTTTGTGTAGCTAATTTTATCATTTCCTCTAATAGTGGCCTATTAGAACAAATGGATTAACAGTTAATTGGTATCCAACAAAGAACATTTTGGCTTTATTTGCTATTTTTTCTTCATTAGCAATCTTAATCAATACTAATGCAAAATGCTAGATTGCAGTTCTTTCCATAATCTTAGAAATATGCTGTGGTTTGAATGTCATTATTTGCTAGGTATACAACAAATTACCCACAATTTCACTCTTTTGGAGCGCCCTTTGTTTGTCTTATACTCAGCCATTAATAATTTTATGGTGGTTACTTTTATATTAAATTTTTCAAATGTGAGAGCAATTAATTTTGTTTTGTGTTTATATTAGTTTATTATGTATTTATCGAATAGATAATGTCTGCAAATTAGTACACATCTAATTTGTAGGTTAGAGGATTGATTAGAGGATTGATTAGAGGAGACCTAGATGAGTAGAGATAAGATGAATATATTAAGACAGATACAATACACAGCAATCATCATGTAGAACAGATATGCTAAAAGTAAAAGCTGCCATGTGTATAACATCAAGGTAATCTAATAGAGTATTAGGTCAAACGCTTAAAAGATCACACAAGGTGTTAAGGGTTGTAATGCATGGATGGAACTAGTTATGAGGATTCTATGACAAAAGATAATGTGAATATAGAAAAGGGTGAGTTTAAGGATGTTATATCTAAATACATGTAAAAATAGTTTACAAAACAAGGATTATTTTGGGGGGCAACTGAAAACATGTGTGTGAATGCCAGTGTTTAATTTGAACTAAATTTTGCAGGTAATGAGAAATTCAAGATTTTCTATCAAAGAACAACATACTTCAGGTCTGTGCTTTAGAAAATTCAACTGATAGGAGTATAATATTGCAGCACATTCATGCTGAATAAAATTAGAGAATGGTTTTAAAGAAATTACTATAATTCTCTTGGATTCCTATTATGGATGAATATTATTAATACTGCATAAATAATGAAAAATATAAATAACTATACAATCATATTAAATGGAATTATAAAATAAAAATACCCTACTTAAACAGGAAAACTAAAATTTCAAATTTGTATCATTAGATTACAGACCAAGATAATGACATAGAAAACTCTTGAATTTACCTCTTTCTCTAACTTGAATGCACAATTACACATGGTACAAAATCTCTATGAAAAAAGTCTAAAGATTATACAGTAATGCCTCAATGTTGGATAAATGGAAATTTATCTACATAGGAACATATAGGAAAGCTAAATATCCACTTTTCTCATAGACTCAACTCTCGAATAACATCATATAATTAGTCATAAAGAATCCCAAGCTTTCTCAAAGGAGAAATCTGAACAGTAAATGCTGGATTTTGAGATGACTACAAGAGTATGCTACCCGCACGGCAGAGCCTGGCAAGCTACCTGTGTCGGATTTGATATGCCAGATACCAGTAAGAATTATAGACCTCATTCCCATGACTTGATGGAATGGTTTGAGGCTCTTTATGTTCCTAGAGCAAGCAGGTGCCCTTGGGCTCTACTTGCATAAGACAGGTCATATGGAGATGTTACTGGTACCAGCTCGAGCAAATCGATGATGAACGGGAAGACAGGGATACAGTGATCTGCACATTTAGTACCTATAAGTATGAGTCTCTTATATGTTACTTGGTTTGCCAAAACGGCTATTGAAAATTGTGAGGCTTGGGTCCATGAGCTCCAGAAGACTAGAAAACTCAAAGAATTCCTTAATGGATATAACACTACCTACTATGACTACAATACCTTTAGCGCTCTATAGATTCAAGATTTATAGTCCATTCACTTTTTAAAATTTATTTAAAAAAATCTCCATTAGTCATAATGATATTATAAAGTTATTCATGATTGCATTTTAGGCATATATTGTTTCAATACCAATCCCTTCACCAGTGCCCACTACATATTTACAAGCTGCTGCATGAGAGTCCAGTTCTTATCATTCAGAATGCATCAAGGTTGCATGAACAAAGGCTCTTCACTTTGGAACTCTGATAAGTATTTGTACTGTTAGCTACTGGGAGCTACTAAATCAAAAATGGCAGCATGAGCAATCACAAGTGTTTGACAGGAAACTAAGATTTTAGGCCAGGCCTATTGTTAGTGCTCAACCCTACCTCAGATTAGTCTGTCAAGATCAAGGTAACTACTTCCATCTAATGAATAGAAAGCAACATATAAAATCAATGAAAATGTGTAAGAGGAATACTTTGAATTAAAAGAACACAATAAACAAATCTTAATGAAATGAAGATAAAGAATGAAATATTAAATGTGTTTTTCAAATAATATCAATTTGCTCAGTGAGGTAAGGAGAGAAATTCATGAACAAGGTATTCCAACAGTAAGAAAATATAAAAATTTATCATATAGAAATCATAGATTTGAAGGAGAAGATAAACCAATAAAATTTAAGAGGGTTAAAGTAGAAGAAAGGGTAATCACATTTGAAGACATAATGATAGAATTCATTCCATCATGGGAGTGAAAAGACACAAAGAATGAAGATACATTTTTTCCCTCTCGGTGTTTTGTACCATACACAATACTTAGTAGCTACTCCTGGTTGTGAGGGCAGGACTCAATGCTGGCACTACTCACTACTCACTACTGGCAGTTCTGGAATGAAACTAGCTTTGGCCACCATATGCTTTAATCCCTGTGTTATTTCTGTGGTCCTGAGAAAACAGACTTTGAGAAACTTTTGTTCCCATTCAGCTTTGGTCATAGTTGACTTAATTCTATATGCATTTGCATGGTTCAAATACCTACTATCTATAATTTAAAATATTTCAATAGTATATTTCTCAAAGGATACCTAAATGATAGAATGCAATCCAGAAGTCTGAAGAATTAAGTTCTTAGGGTACAACTTTGGACTTAGAGATGGGCAGGACTGGTGAGAATTTGTATCTCCTTTTTGTACAGCTTTCATTGCGGTGCCTGAGACACACTTTTTCTCCCTCCTGTAATCAATTCTCTATGTACATTCTGCATGCCAGTGCAGATGCATGTGCTGAATGACTGGACATGTCTGATTGTGGCTCGCCATGAATTAGTGGCTAGCCCAGCGATGTAAGTCCTTGCTTTGTTTGCTAGTCTAATGTTTAACTCTACTTTCCCTCACTTATATCCTGAACTTCCTTCACCCTATTACATTAAGCATTTTTTATCTAATACTTCTTTCAAATTTTATTTTCTAAAGACTTTTGAAAAAGAAATATCTAGAATTTAGAGCGTTCTGTTTTTCCTCAGAATTATGCCCCTATGGGCTACTGTATTATTTGGTCTTTTCTGATATCAAGAGTAACAAAAATCTGAAAAAGATGAAGCACCTTATACTTCATTTAGTTTATAGGTATATATACATTTTTAGGTTTATTTCTATATTTTAATAGATATACTGCTATTAATTTTTTTTTACTTTCATGTCAATATCCAAATAATTTCAAATCAAATTTAGGTAATTGATTTTTAGAGCCTGGAGATTACATGAATTGTTAATACCTATTGAAAATATTTTTTTGTCTTTAGTTTTGTGGACTGATGATAAAAAGTATTATCACCCAAAGACATTGATATGAATTTTAGTTCCATTATTTACTATTTATTTATGTGTATGGTGACTTTTAAACCTGAAGTTTCAAGAATAGTATAATTTTTATATTACATTGCAAGTAGTTTATTTATAGAATTTACATTACCCTGAGTGTCCAGATTTAATCTGATAACCTTGTTTGTCACATATTCTATTTCACTTCATTAAAAATCTTTCTTCGTTATCTCTTAAGTTAAAGAATTATATGAAAGACTAAAAATTGCTATATCAAAACATATTTCTGATTTCGAGATCTATGATATATGTCATACCCAGCAGACCAGCCTATCACCATCCGGCTCATCGAAATCCACCCTGCTGCAGTCTTTTTTTAATCCGGCCCAGGTATGCTGATCCAGAGACAGACATGGGGCAGAGCTGCTACTTGCTCTCCCTGTGCCCAGCCGCTCACAAGGAGCCCAGGGAGAGATGGTGGGTTCTAGCCCTGGCCCGACACCCCAACAGAGCCTTGCAACAAGCCAGACGACCCCCACTCCATGAGGGCCTCCATTTTCCACATCTGGACTTCTCTCTCGTCAGAACTCCACCCAGCAGACCAGCCTATCACAGTCCGGCTTGCACGGCCGCAAGCGGCCGTGTGGTTCATCATTAAATGCTGGACTTAGAGATGACTGCAAGAGTATGCTAACTGCACGGCAGAGCCTGGCAAGCTACCGTTGTATTTGATATGCCAAATACCAGTAACAATTATAGACCTCATTCGGAATGGATTGTGGCTCTTTATGTTCTGAAGCAAGCAGATGCCCTTGGGCTCTACTAGCATGAGACAGGATATATGGAGATGTTACTGGGGCCCGCTCGAGCAAATCGATGAACAACGGGAAGACAGTAGTGCAGTGATATAGTGATGATATATGTCATAAATCCTACACATGTTCCTCAAGTGTATAATAAAAATGAAAATATTTGCTCTTTAGTTCATAATGGTTTTTGAAAAAATATATGATAATCACCAAAAGAGCTATTTCTCAAATACTTTATGTAGGATTCTACCCTAAATAGAATGATTATTACCCTTCTACTTATTTTGCAACATTAAGAAAACATCAAAAATGAAGAAATATATAATTCCTTGATAAAAAATATGCCTGGTAATGAGAGTTTTAAAAAGCTTAAAAACATTAGGACCATTGTTTATAATAAATGCAGTAAAATCCTATTTGTATTTTTTTAACTGAATCATATGATTGATTCTAATATAAGGATGAACTCAAACACAGTATGTTGAAAAGCTACTTACATGTTTATCCTCAAACCCCCAAACCAAATCATCATGTAGATTATGATTTGACTAAATATGCTAACTGGACTGGGTATCTATTTAAATATAATCATGCCTTTATAAAAGTGACATTAATATTACTTATATGAATATTTTATGGATATAAGAAAATATTGCTAAAAGAATGGATTTGGAATTTAACACATGATTAAATTTCATGTTCCTTGGTATATTTTAATTTAATCAGTTGTCTATGTTTTTAACATCCCTGGATGTACTGCTGTTGCCCAGGTCCTAGAGCCCAGAATAGATAAAACTGTGCCCTCCGTAGGGGCAGGGGCTTTACTTTCCTCTGCTATGTCTGTTACCTATTGAATTCCAAAAACAAATGTAAATTTACAGGTTTTGTGATAATTTGCATATTTTAACAAATATCACAGAACTTACAAGATTTTTTTGACACCTCCTTTTAACTTGTGTTCTGGGTTAGTGTCTTCAAATTACCTTAATCTCTGCCTGGTAGACACATAGTAAACAACGTATTGGAACATTAAAATTAAATCAAAGAGATACAAGTCAATTATTTATGATTTGGGTGCAGTATGAGCTTGGATATTGGAAGAAGTGATTGCATTTTATTATCCTAGGGACAGAGAGAGCAAGAGAGAGAGAGAAAGAGGGAGAGAGAAATTCATACAGGAGCTGTATGGCAGGATATGAAAGGAATTCACTTGGGAAATGTAAAACAGGATATGGACTGATATTTTTAAGAAAGTGCTGCATGACTCCCATTATCCCTGGCTTCCATTTTTTCTGCCTGGTCGGGGAAATGATCCCTCCCACAAGATTTCTTGGTGGGAAAAGACCATAGTATATGCCCAAGGTGTGATGTGACTATTTCTCCAAAATGGGGGAAGAAAGTACACTATGCTGGTACATTCTGGTTAAAGAAGTCCTTTAACCCAGCCAAGTTGGTTAAGCTATAGTTTCACAAACTGCCCCGCCCCACCCAAGACTATTGCTAGGTGATTTCTAAGGGGGAGAGTTTGGAACAGTTGATGATCTTCTTTTGTTATTCTTCTCATGATCTTTGTTCCAGGTGGAGCCTGGCCTGGAATTTTGCATCTCCATGGTTTTGGCCCCTGAGATGGTTCTTTTGTATCAAAAGTCTTTTATTCCTTCTGATTAGTCTAGGTTCCAGACAATATTTTTTTTTCTTTTTGGGTCACACCCAGCACTATTTCTGACTCTGTACTCCAGAATTACTCCTGGTGGTGCTCAGGGCCTATATGGGATGCTGTGTAGTGAACCTGGGTTGGTCTCATGCAAGGCAAATGCCCTCCCTGCTGATCACTCCGGTCACCCTTTCCAGACAATGTTTTTCTCATTGTACATGACCAGAAACCCTCTCTTTCTTCCTGCCACTAAAGGAAAGGGTGCTTCCATATGTCCACAAAGGCTGTTAACCATGAAAGGTTAATAACCTCACTTTGTGGGTAACAGCCCTCATGGAAAATGTTGGTGCGTTTTTATCTAACCACTTTCCCCCTCAGTTTTGGACATCCCTATAATTTTCCCTCTACTGTATTGCTCCTTGGATCCCAAAGTCCTGGTACCAGGTGGTCTTATCTTCCCACGATTAAAGACCTAGCAGCTAGGACCACCCTCTTCCCCTCAGGAAGCATTATAGATAAGGACCATTCTTTTTTTTTTTTTTGTGTGTGTGTGTGTTTTCAAGGTGAGATTTTTTGCACCCTGTGGTGCTTTTGTTCTGGGCAATATTTCTGCCTGTGTTAGCTTTAAGAGGATATTGAGTAAGGAAAAGGACAGATATAGAATGACTGCATTCATTAATACGACATAAATAGATACCAGTGTTTTACTAAATGTGGGAAATGGTAATGGCAGATTAAGACTCACCATTGAATATACACAAAGAAACTTAAGTGATAAACTCTAAATACCTGCAGGGCTAGCCACAATGTGTAAAATAAGAGGCTGAGAGATGCAGAGACAGAGAGAGAGACAGAGAGAGAAAGAGAGGAAACTGGGGTACCTGCTATTAAGGCAGCATGGGGGTGGGCAGGAGGGGTGGGGTACATTGGTGGTGGAAATGGGGCACTGGTGGAGGGATGGGTGCTGGTATACTGTATTACCAAGAACCAATTATGATCACCTTTGTAATTGTATGTTTCACTGTGGTATAATAAAAAATAAAAAAAAATTAAAAAAGAGGATATTGAGTGATTCCCTCTAATTATAAAGTCTTCTTCCCACCTTCTCAGTCCTGATGGACTCCCTACTTTTTCAGTTCTGCAAGTAGTAGGGGAACACTTATAAAGCATAACAATTCTAGAAATCCAGGTAGAAGTGAAATATTAGCCAAGATATACAGAATATTCAGACTGAAAATAGGTAAAGATGAAGGAAACCTGGAGAAAATAAAGAACTAGAGTGAAAAGCAAGCACAAAATCTAGAAATCTACAAATTATGATATGGTATAGCTAAGCATTCAAATGAATCAATGTTCGCGGCCATTTTCCTGTTGACAAGGACACCAATGCCACTGACGCCTCTTTCATCGCGTGTTCCGAGGAACAGTTCTTCTCCAGTGTCAAAAAAAAGCATGATGCAATTGATACCTCCTCATCTCAGTCAGACCAATGATGTCATACTTGATCTTTTTGTGCTTGCACCATCAGGTCCCTCCATATATGCTTCCGATGCCAGCATATGTGCATTGAAAGTACAGACTGTCATTTTAGTCCTTCTTTGTTTTCGCAGCTTAGTATGGCCCTGAAATTTTATCAGGCCCTCCTTGTTCGTCTTTCTTACTGCTGCCGTATTAAGGACTCTTTCAGGGTCAGGAAGATGAACATTTTTTATTACTAGTTTTGGCATATTGAATATGCATTGGACAGCTTGCAAGGCTCTGACATGAGGGCGGTATACTCATAGTAGCTTGCTGGGCTAAGCACTGGCAGGAGATATTCCTGAGTACAGAGCCAGGAGTAACTCCTGAGCATCGCAGAGTGTGATTTTGCTCTCCGCCCTGACAAGCAGGCCATACCTTTCAGCCGCTCCACGTAGCCAGAGGACACATGCCCTGTGCTTCCATCATCCCTCTGGTGGTCCTTGATGAGCGCAGCCAACATGGCGGCAGTAAAGATGGTGAAGAAAGATGACCGCCAGTTGTCCATAATCATGTCATCCCGTGGGATGGGTCTGAGGCCCCGCTGAGTCGCCCGGAATGGGGGCCACAATCTGTCCCTACCTCACTGTCGCTGCTCGAAGCAGCTGTGTCATGCTGCCTGCATGGCCAGTCCTGGGCCTGCACCAGGGTCCCCTGCCTCGCGCGGGGTCCTGATGGATCTATCACATCTTCCAGAAAGGCAATGGAGAAGATTATCCATGACATCTACTCAGATCTCTTTGATAGCCACATCCACATACCCACATACGAAATTCCGCAGGATGGATATGTCATTCCCAACTTTCTCCCTTCTGAAATCCAACATGCCATTTCATCAGAAAATAAGGGAACAGCATCAATGTCAAAAGAGGGGTTCGGCAGGGTGATACCATTTCACCAAAACTCTTCAGAGCTACCCTCGAGAACATCAGGCGACAATTAGAATTGGAAGGAATGGGAACAGACCATCAGCAGCTACACCACCTCTGCTTCACTGATGGCATCGTTCTAATAACACCAAACATTAGCCAAGCGGCACAATTGCTGGCTGATTTGGACCGAGAATGTGGAAAGATAGGTCTACAGCTAAATCTCAGCAAAACTATGTTCATGAAAAATGAACTAGTTCTAGAGGCCCCATTCACTCTCACTGGAACAAACATCTCTGAATGCAGCAATTATGTGTACTTAGGTCAAGAAGTCAACATGATGAACGACCTAAAACCCGAGAAGTGCAGGAGGAAGAGAGCAGCATGGAATGCCTTCAAAAGCTTCGAAGAAATAGCTAAAAAGACAAAGAACCTCTGGCTCGGGCACATCTCTTTGACTCCACCATTTCCCTGCATTAACATACGCCTCAGAGACCTGAGCCCTACGAAAGCAGGATGAGAATGCTATTCGAGTCACCCAAAGAGGAATCAAAAGAGCTATGCTTGGAATATCATGCCTCACTAAAGTGAGAGAAGGAACCGGAGTTCCACCTCCTTTGCTGTTCCAGAGTCAGGGACATAAATGTAATTATTAGGGTCCTTTATGTAAAGCATTGGGAATAAAGTTAAGAATGATCATTATTTCTGCTCTTTCAATTGGATCAGCATAGAATGCATCATTACCACTGGGGGCAGTTGCATTCCAACTCCTCTTCTTCACCAGAGACATATTCTAGCTTAATGTGGGAGAGAGATGAGAAAGAATATTCATGTTATTTAAAGAAAACTAGGTCATAGTTTGATTAAAAAGCTATATTGCTATTTACATACACTTTGATTTCTCTCTTTTATAGATAAGTTTGCTTTAATAAAGACTAGGAAGTCACTTGATCACTTGATCACTTGTCATCCTGTTATTCATCGATTTGCTCAAGCGGGCACCAGTAACATTTCCATTGGACCCTATCACGTGCCAGTGTAGCCTAATGGCATCTGGTTGCTTCAGGAATACGAAGAGCCTCAAACCGTTACTTCAGGGTCTTGACGAAGAAGTCTGACCATCTTGTAGGTGGGCGGCCATGTGATTTTTTCACATCCTGTGGGATCCAGTCAGTAATGGCTCTAGTCCAGTGTTTATCTCCAAATCGCATTACATGTCCAGCCCATCTGATTTTCTCTGCCGTGGCAAACGAGACAGCATCCCTGACTCTGGAAAAGCGATGGAGGTCGGAGCTCCGGATTCCTTATTTCTAAAGACTAGGAAGTATCATAAGAAACTAATAAAGCTGGTTTTAGCATGAGATGGTTTTTGGAGAACAGAAAAATGTAGATAAGCCAGAATCGATAATCTGTAGGTGAAAGAAAGTGTTTTGTGTGTATGCCTGTATCTCCCAAAACTTTAATTTTTGAACCGTGTAAATACTTTTGAGTCAAAAGGTAAAAAAAATAAGGTATGTGGATGAGAAATATTTGCATACCATGGATGAGATTTAGTGATTAAGTATGCAGGAAGTAAGAAAGATGTAGAAATGAAATGTGACTGTAGTGGTGATTATGGTCTAGTTTCTCCCATTTCATTACAGATTTCTATTCTGAAATAATAGTCATAATATAGTCTCTTTTCCAGTGATTTGTTTAGGTATGGATTTGTGATCCAGTCACTGTCACTGTCTGTCTTCCCGTTCATCATCGATTTGCTCGGCGGGCCCCAGTAACATCTCCATATGTCCTGTCTCATGCTAGTAGAGCCCAAGGGCATCTGCTTGCTCCAGGAACATAAAGAGCCACAATCCATTCGGGAATGAGGTCTCTAATTGTTACTGGTATTTGGCATATCAAATACAACACGGGTAGCTTGCCAGGCTCTGCCGTGCAAATAATCCTAGAGCTGGTATAAAAATTCCCAAATCCGCTATTTCCAAATAGCGGATAAGTCAAAAAACAAAAACAATGGACATTTGTAAGGTCTCAGCAGTGTCCTTGACAGTATTGGGGTTCAGTTAAGTCCCAATACTATGTCTAGGACCAAAGAACATTCCCCGACTGATAAAGGAACAAGTCCACAGGCTCTTGAAAGTCTTCTAATCTGTCTTCTCTCTCTCCTCTCTACTCCTCACTCCAGTGACCTCTCTCTTTACCTGCAGTTTCTCCAGCAGGCCCCCCCTCTCTCTCTTCTCTCCAACTGGTCTCGTGTTTCTCTCCTAGGTAGTTCTCTAACAGACAGTTCTCCAACTTGCATCCCGTCTCTCTCCCAGCAAACTCTCTCTCTACTCTGCCAGCAAACTCTCTCCCTCTCTGCCAGAAAGCTCTCCCCCAGGCAAGCCCAAGCTCTCTCTTCTTATTGCTGCCAGGCAAGGCCCAGAATCCTGACCTCTAACTCTTTAACAGTTTTCTTAACTGTCACCTTACAGGCAGGGGATTATCCAACAGAGATTTATCTCATAATTTTAAAACTTAAGTATAAGTATAGACTCAAGGCAACTGCAGGGTTAATTCCTTCTGGAGACTCTAAGGGCAATTTCTTCCTTGCTCTTCTTCAACTTTCCAATGGTGGCTTGTGTGCAATTATATTCCCGGACTTGTCACCCCAATACTCAGATCTCTGCATTTATCTTCAAATATTTTCCCTGTTATGTGTCTTGTCTATTTCTCTGTCTGTTTGGTCAACATTCTTTATTTATTTATTTTTTTTTGCCTTTTTTGGATCATACCTGGCAATGCTCAGGGCTTATTCCTGGTTCTGCACTCAGGATTTACTAGTGACAGTGCTCTGGAGTCCATATGGGGAGACAGAGATCAAACCCAGGTGGGCCATGATTGAGGCAAATGCCCCTACCCAATGTACTATTTCTTCAGCTTTGGTCAACATTCTTATAAGAACACAAACAAATTTGAGGCTTGTCAAAACTTATAATCCATAAGAGTATCTTTAGTCTCTAGTCAATATTTTTTTCTGTCAGTAAAAGCAAGATCTATAAAATATTGACATTTTGCTCATCAGGGATTGAACATTCTATAACCTCAACTGATAATCAGTTGTGGACCAGTTTTTAAATAAGGAGGAAGCCAGAGGGCTCCTTTTGTGAGAGATAGTTTAGCATAATCAAGGGTCTTCTGTAAAGTTTATTAAGTAGGCAACACAATTTAATTTCACTCTTTGGATATTATGACTGGAATTGATGCTTGAATCTGATGCCACCACCTTCCTTTCAACTTGGGGATGAAGCCAGTGTATGAAGGAAAACAATATCAAGAAATTACAAAGCAGAGTTAGTTATAAAGAAGAAATTATGTGGAATATATGTTTTTGTTGTCTGAGTCAGTTTTAGTCAGAATTTTTATTTGTTTAGAGGGGTATTGCTTTACAAGAATACTAAATTATAATACTGAATAGATATACAAATAGGACATGTACTGAATAGATATATTTCTGGATAAAAAGGTGTTATAGTTTATGTGTTTATAAAGATGTATCCATATATAGCATAGAAAGATATGTATGAATGTATGCATGCATGTAAATATCAATATAAATGTATTTATTCGTCACATATAAGAATTTATGTGATGAGATTACCTTATGATGGTTAACTGTTTTGAGTTAATCTGAGAGGGTTTTATTTAAATAAGAAATCCACCCATAGCTAACCTAAGGTTAAAATTTGATTTTATATAACTATTTTAGAATTTGACCAACTTGGAAATTTATTGGCATAAAAATTAGAGATTGTTTAATACGTGAGATGTACGGTGTGCTAACTTAGTCAGATGAATGGAGACTTCTCTGGTGCTTCCCAGCAGAGGTGATAAGAGGCTATTATAGAAAAGTGGATAAGATATTAAAGAGAATGAATAATTTTTCAGAGAGGGAATATAAATTAATAGTTAAGTCTAATTGGAAAATAGAAATAAGCTAAGATAGGCAGAAGAGTCTAAACTGTGATGCCAAGTGTTTCAACCCTCACCAAGTCCCTTCTTATCACGCTGTCAAAACTAATCAGCCTCACTAGGCATGTGAGAGTCGTTTGAGGATGTCTTGTTTGATGTGATGTTCGAGTTCTGTGATTCTATTTCACAGATAGTAAAAAGGAAAATAATTTAATTTTAGTTTTAATATTAATTTGTGCATTGCTTGGATCCAAAAGGAATAACAATAGATCTCTTAATCTCTCATTAACCTAGTCAAGATCTTTGAAAATGTATTCATCATTTCTAACAGTTGGACTTTTTAAAAGCTTAATGACTTGGATATGGTTTAATGGTGATCTGAATCCTTTGGTAGATCATAAAGTCATGAAAAAAACTATGCTGCATACTTAAACAGGTAGCGATTTTTGATTAATGTAACTTTAGTCTTCTATAGCTTTATATGCATAATAATGTCAGTTTTTATTAAAAAGGTTTTTATGGAAATAGAAAAAGGACTGAGTTTTGACATGGTATACATTTTCTTAACTTCTATTTTTGGCATTTAAGATAAATTTTCAGAATAGCAGAGCTGAATGCTTAATTTCAATAAATGTCAATTAGGAGTTATTCTTTGTAGGTTTATTTCTACATTTGCCCTAAAACTCATGTTTTCTTGCTGTTTGAGAGTTTTTGTTCTGTTAAATATTACCTTGTTTTGAGCAAAAAAGTATGAAATGGAGCAAGAAGAAGCCTCTTCAACAAGTGGTGCTGGGAAAACTGGGGAGCTACATGTAAAAAATGAACTTGGACCTCTGTCTTATACCATGTACAAAAATCAGAATAAAATGGATTAAAATTTCTCAATATCAGACCTGAATCCATAAAGTACATTGAAGAAAACATAGGAAAACCCCTCCACGACATTGAAGCTAAGGACATCTTCAAAGAAGTAACACCACTAACAAAAGAACTAAAAGAAAATATTACCATATGGGACAACATGAAGCTAAAAAGCCTTTGTACCTCAAAAGAAACAATGACCAAGATACAAACACAGTCCACAGAAAGGGAAAGAATATTCACCCAATACCCATCTGATAAAGAGCTAATATCCAGGATATATCAAGCACTGGTAGAACTTTACAAGAAGAAAACAGCCAACACATCAAAAAATGGGGCGAAGAAATGAAAAGAAACTTTGACAAGGAAGATCTAATGGCAGGGATGGAGGTCAGAGCTCTGGATTCCTTCTTTCACTTGAGTGAGGTATGATATTCCAAGCATAGCTCTTCGATTCCTCTTTGGGAGACCTGAATAGCATTCTCATCCTGCTTTTGTAGGGCCCAGATCTCTGAGGCATATGTTAATGCAAGTAGAACAGTGGAGTCCAAGAGATGTGCCCAGGGCTGGAGGTTCTTTGTCTTTTTAACTATTTCTTCAATGCTCTGAAGGCATTCCATGTCTCTCTCTTCCTCCTGTGCAGCTCAGGTTTTAGGTCATTCATCATGTTGACTTCTCGACCTAGGTACACATAACTGCTGCATTCAGAGATGTTTGTTCCATTGAGAGTGAATGGGGCCCTCTGGAACTAGTTCATTTTTCATGAACATAGTTTTGCAGAGATTCAGCTGTAGACCTATCTTTCCACATTCTCGGTCAAAGTCAGCCAGCATTTGTGCCGCTTGGCTAATGTTTGGGGTTATTAGAACGATGTCATCAGTGAAGCAGAGGTGGTGTAGTTGCCGACCATCTATCTTCACTCCCATTCATTCCCATTCTACTTGTCGCATGATGTTCTCGAGGGTGGTGCTGAAGTGTTTTGGTGAAATTTAAACAAACCTCTCATTACAGTGTTTTTTGACACAGTAGTAAGAAGATGAAGAGTTTTGTTTGCACCAAAAAACTCTTCATCTTCTTACTACTGTGTCAAAAATACATGTAAAAGTGGTTTGTTTAATATAATGGGCCATGGGAGGCTGTGTTAAATCTTCAGAAAAGAAAGTATAGTGGCTTAGATTAGGAATAGATGCTGTGTAGAAGCAAGAATAGTGTTAAAGATGTGGATATATTTTTCAAGGGAGAACACACCATTTTATTTGAAATGAAATCAGTGTAGAGACATGCAAGGGATACTTTGTTGCAATAAATTATATCCACTGATTTCTCATCTCATCTCTTAAATACTCTTTATCTAGCTACACGGGGGGTTTTCAATATGTTTGTCTCCATTTTTTTGTTTGTTTGTTTGACACTCTCTAAAACTTCAGTAGAAATATCATTAAATGAATAGTAAGCTGTTAGGTATTCCAAGGTCTTCAACTCATTTGACCATTTTGTAACTTTTTTGAAATTCAGTTGCTGAGATTCAGCTGTTGAGATTGTACAGCTGAATCTCAACAAAACTATGTTCATGAAAATGAACTATTTCCAGAGGCCCCATTCACTCTCAATGGAACAAACATCTCTGAAATCAGCAGTTATGTGTACCTAGGTAGAGAAGTCAACATGATGAACGACCTAAAACCGGAGCTGTGCAGGAGGAAGAGAGTGGCATGGCATGTCTTCAAAAGCATTGAAGAAATAGCTAAAATGACAAAGAACCTCCAGCTCCGGGCACATTTCTTCAAATCCACTGTTCTCCCTGCATTAACATATGCCTCAGAGACCTGGGCCTTATGAAAACAGGATGAGAATGCTATTCGGGCCTCCCAAAGAAGAATCGAAAGAGCTGTGCTTGGAAAATCATGCCTCACTCAAAAGAAAGAAGGAATCCGGAGCTCTGACCTCCTTGCTGTTCCAGAGTCAGGGACACTGTCTCGTTTGCCAAGTCATCAAATATCAGATGGGCTGGACATGTAATGCGATTTGGAGACGACTGCTGAACTATAGCCTTTACCAACTGTATCCTGAGGGATGTCAAAAGACCATGTAGCCGTCCACCTACAAGTTGGTCAGACTTCTTTGTCAAGACCCTGAATGAATGGTTTGAGGCTCTTAGTATTCCTGAAGCAACCAAATGCTTTTGGGCTATACTAGTACATGATAGGGTCAAATGGAAATGTTACTGGCGCCTGCTCGTGCAAATCGATGAATAACGGGATGTCAAGTGATCAAGTGATCAAGTAACTTTCTTTGATCTTCATCCTCCTTCTTCTCATGTTTTTTTCTATGTACCCTGAATAATTCTCATTTCTCAGTATGGAAATCTTATTTGTATTTTCCTTTTAGGTTTTAACCTCCCTGAAATCATTTAATGATGTCAGAGTTGCATTTATATCATAGAGAGATAATTTTGACTGTTTTTCTGTAATTACAAGAATTTTTATATTGCTATAATAAATATTATTGTCATTGGATGTTATAATTGCAAGGCATATTATATATTTATGTTTTTAATAATGGACTTTGGGCCTTTTTACCTGGCTTTTTGGCTCCCTGCGGCTTTTGGCTTTTGGCTTTTTGCTCCTTCTTCTGGGTAGGACTCAGCTCGGATGAGATCCTCTCTCTTTGGTGGGAGACTTAGGCTCTTTTGTATGGTCTAAGTTCGGACAAGAGCTAGAGTTTGTTCATTATATTGGAGTGCTGTGGAAGAGCTTTTGTACTATTAAAAGCCTTTTTTGGAACTGCAACGCAACTCGTGAGTTTTCATCTGTTCCCCGGCGTCCTCGGAGGTAGAAGAGAACTTCTGTCCTGACACTGTCAGGGACCCGGTGGCATTCCCCGACAGGCTCCAGCCTCCTCCGTGCCAGGAGGATCTTATCAGGTACAGGCCTTGCTTCCTTGCAGCTCCGGGACAATTGGATTTATTACCTCTCAGGAATTCCATTTGCTGATGGGCCCTTCCCTGTCTGACTGCTTGCCTCACACCCACCACCCCAGCCTGCCCTTCTGCGCAAACAAATTTCTTTCATATTTGTTACAACATGCTCGAGATGAGAGCCTTCTGCTGAGATTATACCATCTACACGGCAAAGCCTGGCAAGCTACCCATGTTTTATTTACTTGTTATGCCAAAAACTAGTAACAATTATGGACATCAGTTCCATGACCTGAAGAACGGTTTCGGGCTCCTACTGTCCCTGGAGCAAGCAGATGCCCTTGGGTTTCACTTGCTTGTGACAGGACTAATGGAGATGTTACTAGTGCCCACTCGAGCAAATCGATGAACAATGGGAAAACGGTGATACGGTGATACGGTGATGTTTTTAATGTAGCCCTAAAATGGAGTCTGGTGAGTTATGTGCAAGATTAGACAGAAAATATGAGGGGCTAAATAATGTCTTATATATTAAAGAGCCATTTGTAATATAAAAGTATTGATTTTTCATTGCACAGTGGCAGAGACTCTTTATACACAATTTCCTTCTTTGATCTTGCTGCCTGAAGAATTCTGTCTCTGTCTATGGCATCCATTACTTTGACAAGGATGTGTCTTGGGGTCTTTCTATTGGGGTCTCTTCTTGCTGGTACCGTGCGGGCTTCTTGGATCTGGATGCCTTCATCCTTTAACTCGGGAACTTTTCAGCCAGGATGTTTTTAACTGTTTTAATTTCCTTGGGGTTACTTTCCTGTCCCTCTGGGACTCCGATGATTCTTATGTTGTTCCGCCTGGCTTCATCCCATTGTTCTCTGTTCCGTTGCTGATCCATTTTCCGATCTTTTTCCATCTTATGTAGTTCTCTGAGTGCTTTCTGCAGCTCATCTTCAGTCTCACTGATTCTCTCTTCCGCTGCTGTCATCCCACTGTTGAGAGCCCCCGATTGTGTTTTTTCATTTCATCTACTGAGTTTTTAAGTGATGATATTTCTCTGCATGGTTCTGATTTCTGCTCTCATTTCCTCCGTAGTTTATTGACTGCCCTTTCAACTGCTTCGTTTATGTTCTCCTGTATTTTATTGGACATCTGCTCGATTTTTTCGTTGAGCTCCTTAAACATCCTACCAATCTCCTCTCTAATTTCATTGTCAGAGTGATCATGCGTATCTGTATTCTTTTTTGATTCTTCACGGTCAATTCCTTCATCTGTTCTTCGAGCTGGGGATCTGCGTTGTTTTCCCATGGTGTTGCGGTGTTCAGGGATAGATTCCTCTAGTGTACTGTTTCTTTTTTCTTGAGGGTATTACCTACCCTTGGTGTTGAATTTCCTAGTTTTAGTAATAATAAGCAGCCGCGTGGCGGCCGCCCGCCAGCCAGGCCGCACCCCCAGACACTCTACCTGAGATGCAGGCAGGCCGGGGTGAGAGTTCAAAATGACGGTTTACTTCCGGTTCTGCTTCGGACTTCTGGGGGGTTGTAGTTCCACCTTCTGCCGAGACCTGGGGCTCTACCACAGCCCCAGGCGCCCGCCCGGCCAGCGCACCCCAGACACTCTACCTGAGATGCAGGCAGGCCGGAGTGAGAGTTCAAAATGACTGAGACTCTTTATTGAAGAAATTGCCTGAGCAAGATATTCAACTTTTCTGAGATATAGCTTCAAATCCTCACTTTTATAATTATTTGATGTGTAATATTACAAAATTTTAATGAATTACCTTGTAGAATTAATTACAAATAATTCATCAAAGAATGAATGAGGAATTATGCTAAATGAAGAACCGATGAACAATTATGTTCCATATTGATGAGGGTAAATAGTAGAATAACCCACACTCCACTTTTAATCTGAATTTTAATTTAAGACTTCTAATCTGGTTGAGGTGAAAAATTTTTATTCACTGTGAAATATTTTATAAATCCTCTATTAAATGTTGATGAAGACTAAGGGGAATGAGAATATCAGACTTCCTTGAGAATAGGTTTTTTTTTTTTAGGTTGAATTTTTCTTTTGGTTTGTTTAAATGAGAAATAATTGACATATATCACTATGTGTTTACCATATATGTCATAATGATTTGTTTAGATAGTTTTGAAATGGTTACAACAGCTGACATCTTTCACGCAGATGAAAAAGAAGACGGGTTGGAGTGATAGCGGCTAGGACACCAAGTCAGCTTGGTTTGATCCTAATTTCCCATATGATCCTCAGAGTCTAAGGATTACTCCCCCAAAGTCTGGATGAGTAATCTTTGAGTGCAGAGCCAGGAGTAAGCCTTGAGCTGTGCTGGGTGTGCCCCTCCTCCTGCCATAGAAAGGAAGGAAGGAAGGAACCAAAGAAGGAAAAGGAATATGAGTAGAAAAACACTTTTCTTCAGGTGATGAAAACTGTATGATTTACTTTACAATATCTAAGTAAGTTAGGATTTTTTTTTCTTGTTTCTGAGGATGTTGTGATGCCATTGTCACTGACAGCAGCATCAGCGTCCCACAGGTAGTGAAGTGCACTGGAGGTTGTGCTAATGGCAGTACTGAGAATTATACATGGAAATGCCAAGAAAATATGTCATGGTGTTGGGGACTCTATTTGAAGTGCTCACATGGCAAGTGCTCTACATCTGTAAGTTTAGAATTGCTTTCTTAGAATACCATATACTAGTTTTTGCTATAGTCTTCAAGTTGTACTTTATTTTTAAATTTTTTGCTTTTTCTTTGTCACCATGAAATTACAAGGTTATTCATGATTGGGATTCAGGCACACAATGTTTCAACAATAATCCCTTCGCCAGTGTCCACCTCCATCCACCAATCCCCCATCTCAAGTTGTTCTTTAAACCCCTGTAACTCCTTTTTTACAGCTGGAAATTTGTACTTTTAAAAGAGATATGTATATAATTTGGTGGGTGATGCTCATGGGTTACTACTGGCTTAAACTCCATTAACTCCTGGCATTGCTCTGGGGACCAAGTGGGTTACAGGGTATTAAACCCAGGTTCGTCATGTACAATGAGGACATCTTACTGCTGTGCTATCATTTTGGCCACTGGAAATTTGTAATTTTTGTCCAGCCCTATTCTGCTTATCCGCTTGCTTTATAATCAGGAATATTTTTTTATTTCATGTATAGTTAAATAATATATAAGTAATAAAATATTTATCTTTATCTGCCTTATTTCAATTAGCATAATCATTTCAATGTTCGCCATATATTAATGGTAGGATTGAATATTTTAAATTAAATTACAGTGAGATACAAAGTTGCAAAGTTGTTCATGATTGGGTTTCAGTTATATGATGTACCATTATCCATCTCTTCAGTGTACATTTTCCACCACCAATATCCGCTTCCATCTCCCCACCCCTACCTACCTCTATGGCAGGTCCTTTCTCTCTTTCTTTCTGTCTCCATACTTTTTGGGTCTTGTGGTTTGCAAAAGAGATACTGAAAGGTTATCAGGTATATCCCTTTACCTACTTTCAACATTCAGTCTCTGTTCAAAACTATTGTGACCAACTGTCATAGTCACACTGGTCCCTTCTTAGGATGGACTTCTTAGCATACATATTCTGAATCAACTTTTATTTAGAATGTGAGATAGGGGTCTGAGTTCATTTTTCAGTATGTTTCTTACCAGTTGTTCATAGCACCCTTTGTTTAGAAAGCTTTCCTTTTTCTGATTCATATACTTGGATCTCTGTCAAAGATCAAGTTTCCATATACCCAAGGTTCTGTCTCTGGACTCTCAGTTCTATTCCATTGGTTTGAGAATCTGACTTTATTCTAGTATCATACTATCTTGATTAATACGCCTTTATAATTGTGGAAAGAAAAGACTTCCATCTTTGGATTGCTTTTGTCATTCGGTTTATTTTTAATTACTACATATAATATTTTTATTAAATATTTTATTATACCACCGTGAGATATACAATTACAACATTGTTCATGTTTAGAGGTTTCGGTCACATAGTGTTCCAGCACCCGCCCTCCACCAGTGCCCATTTCCCACCACCAATGTCCCCAGTTCCCTCCCCCTTCCATAGCCTGCCGAAATGGCAGGTTCTTTATCTCTTTGCTCTCTCTCTCTCTCTCTCTCTCAATTTTCCTTCTCTTATATACTGTAGGTCGCACTACATACACTTAGAGACCATCATGTGCATTTTTTTGCCTGTATTTAATGCTCCTTTCTAGGTTGGTATTAGCCCTTTCGACATTTATTCACACATGTTCCCTTCTCTGTCTTGCCTAACCTCTGACGCTCACATGTTTGTGGTAATTTCCACTTTTGGTAAGACCTCCTGATCCACGCTTTCGCCTGACATTGGATTTTGGTGTAATAATATATCTATATATTATGTCATGCAAATAAATGCAGTCATTCTCTATCTCTCTCTTTCCTTCTGACTAATTTCACTCAACATGATCTTTTCCATGTTCATCCATTTATAGGCAAATTTCATAACTTCATTTTTCCTAACCGCTGCATAGTATTCCATTACTGCATGGAATTTTAACAACATTTAGTCTGTGTTTCTAAAAATAGCATGACTATTTGGATTTCTGTCAAAGATCAAGATTTTACAATATCTAAGTAAGTTAGAATTTTTTGTCCCAAATAAAATCATATTCCCAGATCAATGGAATAGAACTGAGAGTCCAGAGGGATTTCACTGAATCTGTATAGTGCTTTGAGTGGGATGGTCAATTTTAACAATACTAACCCATCTATCAAATCCACAAAAATGGGATGTATTTTCATTTTCTGTCTTTATTTCCTCTAATGGGAATATAGTGTTTTGTTTTGTTTTGTTTTCAGTAAGTCTTTTTATTCTTTTTATCCATTCTACAAATGGATAAAAGTAAGTCTTTTATCCATTCTACAAATGGATAAAAGTAAGTCTTTTATCCATTCTACAAAGAAATGATCATCATTGTCAAAAGAGGTGTTCAGCAGGGTGATACCATTTCACCAAAACTCTTCAGTGCCCCTCGAGAACATCGTGCAACAATTAGAATGGGAAGGAATGGGAGTGAAGATAGATGGTCGGCAACTACACCACATTCGCTTCACTGTTGACATTGTTCTAATAACACCAAACATTAGCCAAGCGGCACAAATGCTGGCTGACTTCGACCGAGAATGTGGAAAGATAGGTCTACAGCTGAATCTCAGCAAAACTATGTTCATGTAAAATGAACTAGTTCCAGAAGCCCCATTCACTCCCAATGGAACAAACATCTCTAAATGTAGCAGTTATGTGTACCTAGGTCGAGAAGTCAACATGATGAATGACCTAAAACCTGAGCTGCGCAGGAGGAGAAGAGAGCAGCATGGATTGCCTTCAAAAGCATTGAAGAAATAGTGAAAAAGACAAAGAACCTCCGGCTCTGGGCACATCTCTTTGACTCCATTGTTCTCTCTCTGCATTAACGTGCGCCTCAGAGACCTAGGGCCCTAAGAAAGCAGGATGAGAATGCTATTCCGGTCTCCCAAAGAGCAATCGAAAGAGCTATGCTTGGAATATCACGCCTAACTCAAGTGAAAGAAGGAATCTGGAGTTCCGACCTCTGTTGCTGTTCCAGAGTCAGGGATGCTGTCTCGTTTGCCAAGGCATCAAAAATCAGATGGGCTGGACATGTAATGCGATTTGGAGATGACTGCTGGACTAGAGCCCTTACTGACTGGATCCCACGGGACGTCAAAAGATCACATGGCCGCCACCTATAAGATGGTCAAACCCGTCAAGACCATGAACGAACAGTTTGAGGCTCTTCATATTCCTGAAACAACCAGATGCCATTGGTCTACACTGGCATGTGATAGGGTCAAATGGAAATGAACTGGCGTCTGCTCAAGGAAATCGATGAACAACGGGATGTCTAGTGATCTAGTGATTTTTAATATTAGTCACTTACCAGAGGTGGTTTAAAAATACTATTTTCTATAATGTACATATCTTTTCACTTTGTTGATTTCAGTTGAGTTTTGAAGTCAAGGTATTATTTTAGTAAGGTTGGAGAATGGGACTCAAACAGGGGAGATAACAGGAATTTAGTTGTGCCACAATATCTCATTCATGTGTCAGTGTTATGTCAGGTAACCCACAATGGAGTTTTAAAGACTGAGAATAAAGATTTTGATAATTAGTTGTACAATAATCTAAGAAACCCAAATCTAAAGTCAGTGTCATTATGAGAGATGCTAAATAGGAGATTAATGTGATTTAGTATATGTTGCAGTACACTGCTGTCCAGAGCCTCTGCATCTTGCCTGGAGTTACCTCCTGCAGATCACTTTGTATATAGGTGAAGGAAACAGTTTGAATCTGTGACTCTATGTGGCAGTATATATTACTACGTATTCTATGTTAGCTGGTATAAATATTTTCTCCCATGCTACCACAATGATCGTGGGACTAGACAGATTTTACCAGTAGTTTTATCTGGTTATGTTGGAACTCTAAGTATAGTTATAATTAGATCATAGAGAAATGCTGTTTGCTTCCAAGCAAGCAAACATGGCTCTCTAATTAAGGCTAATATCCAAAACAACTGTGAAGTAAAGACAAGGATCTTGTGAAGGTTTGGAGAAATATATACCTGGCTATAAAATTTCCATGGTACAGATACATGCCCTTCCCCACTCTGCAGCCGGCCTGCAGGGAAACTTCAAGGATAGATCTTGGCTGGGGCAATATTAACATTTCAATGGGACTAGTGATATCCTGGGAGAAGCAGAGCTGAAAGAATTAACCTTAATTGCTATCCATTGATGTGGGCCTTCAGGACTGGAAAGATCTAAAAGCAGTAGCCTCTCTCTCTTCCTCTTCCTCTTCCATGCCCACTCTCTGCCTCTGCTCTCCTTCTCTCTGTTGTCTTCCCTGCTATACCTTAGCACTTGGTAATGACCATCTTGGTTTAGGATTCTAGAACTACACATGGCCAGGGCCCAGCTAGAAACCTAAAGTCTGGGGTTTTCCTATTATTGAATTGTATACCAGAACGAACTTGTGAGAGTAAAAAGTCTTTTGACTCTTTGCTGGATTCGGGACTCTTTCTCTGTCTGCCAGCTGCCAATCCCTGGGGCAGAAGGGGATCCCAGACCTGCTCCCCAATTTTGTCCGGGAACCCTATTAAATATCTTTATTTAATTAAAATATAATTAAATATCTTTTAATTATTACTGACAAGTAATAATTAAAAAACCTTTGGGAACCAGGACAGTAATTTAGGGGTTAGGGCCCATGCCATTGATAATTTACTGGTATCTCATTTCTTATCCCTCAGTCTTTTAGGGTATACCCTGAAGATCCTCTCTTACTGATAATATGACCATGGAGGTACTGATCACCATTAGTGTGGTCCTGGTGTTCATCAGCAC